>CAJFCY010000234.1:10000-20000 GCA_904066265.1 Eimeria zaria | reverse complement strand
GCTGCTGCTGCTGCTGCTGCTGCCGCTGCTGCCGCTGCTGCTGCTGTTGCTGCTGCTGCTGCTGCTGCTGCTGTTGTTGCTGCTGCCGATCCTGCTACTACTGCTGCTGTTGTTCGTGGGGTTTGTTTGTGTTGTGTCCTCTGGGCTCTGTGTCACTCCCGAGTCGCTGTTGTGCGGCTGCTGCTGCTGCTGCTGCTGCTTGTTCTGCTGTTGTTGTTGCTGCTGCTGCTGCTGCTGCTGCTGCTGCTGTGTGTCTTGTGTTTTGTTTGAGTGCTCTGCTGCTTCGGTATTTTCGCCTGGCCCTTCGCGCTTGTGCTTCCCATCGTCTTTGGCTGATCGATCGCTGGCTGCTGCTGCTGCTGTTGCTGTTTCTGCTGCAGTTGCTGCTGCTTTTCCTGCTGCTGTTGTTGCTGCATCTCCTGCTGCTGTTGTTGCTGCTGCTGCAGCTGCACTACCTTCTGTCTCTGTTTCTTGTCTGGTGTCTGCAGACGACCGTTTCTGTCTCTTCCAGGAGTCCCTCCCATCGCTGAGATGGCTGCTGCTGCTGCTGCTGCTACTGCTGCTGTTCCTGGTGCTACTGCTGCTGCTGCTACTACTACTGCTGCTGCTGCTGCTGCTACTACTGCTGCTGCTGCTGCTATTATCTGAAGGGGTATCTCCTTTGAGCAGCCTCAGCCCGTGGATGCAGCAAACAGGGACAGTAAGAGACTTGGTTTGTTTATCTGTCTCCGTATCACTTTCGCTGGAGTTGTTGCTGTTTCTCCTGCTGCCTGAGTTGCTGCTGCTGCGGCTGCTGCTGCGGCTCCTACATCTGCTGCTGCTGCTGCTGCTGCTGCTGCTTGAGTTTCGTTGCACACACACAGAGAAGGGCTCAAAGGCAAACGATAACAACTCAGCATCTCTCTTCAGCCTCCGCAGAGGCAGGCCGTTAGCAGCAGCAGCAGCTCGCTCCAGCAGACACAACACCCTTAGATGTGTCTTGTTGCTGCTGCCTGCTGCAGACGTATCAGCAGCAGCAGCAGCAGCAGCAGGAGCAGCAGGAGCAGGTGCAGCAGCAGCAGCAGGAGCTGCCTCAGTAGTAGTAGAAGGGTGTATCCACTCAGCAACAAGCAGCAGCAAGTCTGATGCAGGTAGAGCAACAGCAGCTTCAAGTAGCCGCAGCTGCAGCATGCTGCAGCTAGCTAATATATGTATAGGTGCAGCAGTTAGAGAGAAAGAAGCAAATGTATTTAACCATGCATCTTGAGAGACAGTTGCATGCAGCAAGAAGTTGCGAAAATACTCAGCAGCACGGAGTGCAGCAGGACTCAGCAGCAAACCACCAGCTGTCTCCAACTGTATACATAAACCACTGCTGCTGCAACCCCAACAACCCCTATCTTCTATACCTTCTTCATATATTGTATCTGATGAGTCTCCTATTGCTGCTTCTCCTTCTCCTGCTGCTGCTGATGATGCTGCTGTTGCTGCTGCTGCTGCTGCTGTTGTTGTTGTTGCTGCTTGGGGACCGTCCGATAATAATGGGCTGCTGCTACCGCTGCGCCTGGAATTAGCTGCAGCACGAGCAGCAGCAGCTGCTGCTGCTGCATCCGCTGCAGCAGAAGGGCGTTGCGTACAAGGAGACAGGAGACAGTTGAACTCCGGCAGCGGCAAGCCGTCAACCCGAGATGACCAGCGGTACAGGTGACCGGTCCACTGGCCTGCTGACCCTCTTAGCATGTCTGTCAACTCCTCCTCCTCTTGCTGCTGTTGCTGTTGCTGCTGCTGCTGTTGCTGTTGCTGTTGCTGCTGTTGCTGCTGCTGCTGCTGCTGTCTATAAGGTAGCTGCATGCTGCTGGCTTGAACAAGGGCTTCTAGCTGCCCCCAGCGAGGTGTATGGCGGTGGTCGTTCTTAAGAAGTTGCATTAACTCATACAAAACTAACTCTTGTGTACATACACGTGTTTCTAAGTTTTTCAGGTGTCTGTACACCGCAGCCTTCTCCTCTTGCTGCTGTGCCTGCCATAGTTGAAGCTCTTGCAGCTGCTGTAACAGCTGCTGCAGCAACACTTGCTGCTGTTGCTGCTGCTTCTGCTGCTCTGCAGCGGAAATATGAAACGGCATGCCATCCTTGTCTCTGCAGCAGCTTCCAATGGAGATATCATCTCCACGAGCAGCGGACCCAGGGCCCCCCTCTGTCTTTGCTTCAGGTGGCATGCGATATAAGTTGCTGCTGCTGCTGCTGCTGCTGTTGCTGCTGCTGCTGTTGCTGCTGCTGCTGTTGCTGCTGCTGAATGATGGGCCTAATGAACAAGCTGTAGCACAATCCTTCAAAGAAGATGCAACAGAAGACACTGGCACAGACGAACAACCCCTGCTGCTGCTGCTGCTGTTGCTGTTGCTGGGTTGGTTGCTGCTGCTGCTGGGGGCGGAGTGGGTAGTGTTTAGCGGCTCCTGAATGTTCAGGGCCGATGTAAGCATCGTTTAGCGGAAGAGACAAACCTGACGCCCTGCAGCAGCGCCCAGCCTTGGACTGCAGGGAGACGCAGCAGCGGCAGACTGCAGCTACTTGCTTCCTCCTCCTGCTAATGCTGCTGCTGCTTCTGCTGCTGCTTCTGCTGGCGGTAATTGTGTTTCTGATGCTTCTACTGCTGCTGCTGAGAGTGTGGCTTGTTCGTCGTGGAAGCCGTTGTTGCTGTTTTGAGAGTGGAGGAGAGGGAGAGAGAATACGTACACACAGCGGGTTTAGACACAGAGGCAAGAGGCGGCGATGAAGGTGGCTGGGTAATACCCTATTGTAGAGGGTCAGACTGTCTATGGTCTCCTTCATGAGTTAGGGGTTGATACTGCGGGTTTTCTTTGTTTTGCTTATCTGCTCTCTAAGAAAAAAAACACAAGCCCCAGTCGGCAACAGTCAAGGAGTGGCGGCCGCGGTGTCTGGAGAGCTTGATAGACTCGAAAGGCATACAAATACCTCAAAATAAATAAAGAAAAACGAAAAGATAATACAAAAACAAACAAACCGATGCGAGCTGCAACGAGTTCAAGTCTGTCCGTCACCCACGATGATCAGCGGCAGGCCAGTAGAATCTACAGGCTGTGTATCAAGTATGCAAGAATATCAGCGAAATACATAACTTTTCTGCAGAATTATACACAAATACATCTCAAATAAAACAAAAAGATGTTTAAACCACCTCATACAACAGCCAGATACGCTCATATGTGATGTTGGCTGGCGGTTCACGCTGCCGCCTGTTCGGTGTTTCTGCTGCAAGTCGAAGGTTATTTGAAGGAAAGCAAGACATAAAAGAAGTATTTCAGTATTTTTCACAGAATATATGAGAAATTGAATACCATTTACCATCTACAATACTCGATATGCAAACAGAATAGCTACTACAAGCCGCAGCAACTGAACACTCTGAAATCTCAGCTGCCGATACACCGCAGAACTCACCATGAATACACACTACAACAATAAGGGCTATAATACCTTTTCTTTCCGTTGTTTTTGTTTAAATACACTTTTAAATAATTCTAAATATTCTTTTCAATGCAATTGTTAATACCTGTGAGCAACACAGTAACTCTCGGAGACATTCAATACGCCGTCCATAGTGGAAAGAAAGACTAATAAGACTACAAGCTAACCACTTTTAATAAATTTGTTGTCAAACAAAGACAAAACCCGTGCCAAAATACTTCAGTTATCTGATGCATATGTTACTTCTTCTAGCAACACTGCATTTTCAGTAAAACTTGGAGTTGCTCATGTACTGGAGTAGAGTACAATGGCAGTCTTCGATATTATAATTGGGTCGCCGTGAGCGCCGACAAACTCAAAAGCCTAAGACAACACTCCCCTCAACGTAGCTGGCCTTCCCCCACTTTCCTGGCCTCCAATGAATAGCAGCACAAGAGCTGGTTTTGCTTCAACTGTCCAACTCTCGCAAGCGAGCCCCACAGGCAAGCCAACACAGGCCCACTTTTCTTGCATGCACAAACACTCTAGAATATTGTTAAAAGCTCGCGTTAACACCAGTAGTCAACCACCATGCGACTAGAAGTAAACGGAGAAGCATCAGTAAGAGCTGCTGCATATCCACACCCCATTCTCTCGTTCAAGTAGCACAGGCGCTCATGAGTCTTGTTGCCCCTCAGAGGCTGGGTATACAGGCGAGAATTCCCATGCCCGAAGTGTTATTGGGGCAGCCGGCATTGTGCCTGTTGTTATATCGGTCCGTCCTTCTGTATCTCTTGCTGCTGTGGCTTTTGCTGCTGGAGTTCCTTGCCGATTCTTGTGCTGCTTTTGCTACCCATCCTGCTGCTCACATGTAACGAGTAGCTCTGCTGGTTATGCGGTTATTGGTGGCCTTGATGCTTCCGCTGAAGTGTGAGGAAGGGGGTAGCTGACCCTCAAGTTGCAATTCCACAGCAAACAGCAACAGCCGCAGCGGAGACCAAGAAAACCAGCTGGCCAACTCTGTTGTTGCAGCCCGCATTCGTCTTCACCTGCCTCCTTCAAATCACTTGCTGCTTTAGCTATCATATTGATGCCGCTTGTATTGTTGATGCTACTGCTAACGACTGCTTTACACTGAGCTAACGTCAGGTTCCACAGTTCATTGTGGCGCCGCTCTACCGGCAGGTTGAGTGACCCCTTGACCTACGGACCCTCGACGAGGTACCAGACAACTCTACTCCCTTTTAATATTTTGATGAGATGCTCTCATCAAAATATTAAAAGGGAGTAGAGTTATCCGTAACAGCAGCTGTTCGCTCAAAGATATGAGCGAACAGCTGCTGTTACCCAGGCTCGGACGCCACTAGAGGTGTGGGTTATCTCGCAACCCTCAAACGTGGGGATAAGCCTAGAAGTTGTAGAAAAAAACTATTGTTTTCTCGCCAGCGATGCTGAGCTGGCCTTGAGCAAAAGGGCAGCAGATTACATAGGTAGAATAGCATTAGCTGGAGATTATGTAAATATAATGATATGCGCCTTCCTATAAACATAAGAATGGAGCTACGCACAAAGGCTTGCATGCAGCCCCATTTTATGCAGTGCTGTTCATGCATACGCTTGTAATCGCCGCTTGTGAAGGAATGACTCGCGCAACAAACTATCACAGATTCACTCTTACTGCCGATCGCCTAGCCAGTGAAAGCAGAGTCGTCATTTTCTGAAAGCCGCCAGCTGTCCCCTTTTGCATTAATATTGCACGCGTTTTGTGGGACAGATTCCCCGGAAGCCCTGCAACTCTTTGAGAGCTTTTAGAAGCTTGGAGTTGAATGATAGTGCGGTGGTATCTCTAGATTCTTTCTCTCTATGATGCACACTAATATGCTGACTGAATGATGAATAACAACAACAGCATCTTCGGCTGGCCAGCCTCCTGCACGCTTCCCTAGAAAACACAAACTCGCTTGTGCCAAACCATTTGGGCTAAAGGTAACATCCAAATTTCCGTCTCCCTACTTTATTTTCTGGCATTCTTATCCTTTCTGTACGCTTTCCCGAGCAGTTTCATGCTCTGTAGGGAAGCGTGCAGCTGCAACCGTACGAAGCTTTGTGAAACTAACCAGATCTGACGTTGAGTCAGACAAGGGTGTTTCGGTGTAGACCAGGGAAGCCAGAAAACATCGCGCAGAAGCGTGCACTGTTACAGTATAAACTCACTCTGCACAAGGGAGGAAAGTAAGTTATTTTAATAGATTTTGCTTGCTGTAGAGTTACAAATAGTGTAGTGTATGTGTGTATACGATGCGCCTGTTTCCTGTTGTTTGACGCTGGTCATGTTGTGGCCGATACTAAACCGCTTCATGAACGTTCTCCAGAATTCGTTAATGAACTTCGGCTCTGCGTTAGCGGTGACGCCTTTCTTCAATCTGGGGGGCTTTTAGAGGTGATTAGTGAATAACTTAGCCACTATCTCTGCTACAACTGAACTTCAGCAGGGCGTTGAGTGAACATGTTTCTTATCAGATGCCAGCGACAAGTGCTATCGGAGGTTCTGACGGATGGTCAAACCACTATAAAGCCCGTTGTGATATCCGTCCTTATCTGTTTGGGTATCAGAACACTCTGAAAAGGGCTGGGCGTGGCATTTTCCCTCAGCTGCTTGAAGCCGAGTCACGTGAGCCATCCCCTCTCCTTTCACCAGCAACAGATTCAGCACACGTGTGCTTTCTGGTGGTTCACCTTTGCCACTTCGTAAGAGTTTGTTGAGTATTCTCTGAAGACCCTTCCTGCTGGACGTTTCTTGTTACTTGGCACATTTGAAAACTCTTCCTTCAAGGACATGCACCCCCCGGCTGTACCTCGGCTGCTAATCGGGTCAACCCTCCCGATACTGCTGCCTTCATACAACAACCATGATGGGGTACATATATTTCTCCGTCGTTCCTGGTAGCGCCCCTGCACTGCGTTTGCTCCATCTCGATCTTTTCTCTTGGAATACTGACTCTTCTCGTACATGGTGGAACTGCTGTTGTGCCAGATGAGAAGTGCACTATCCCCTCGGTTGCCTACACACAGAGCTCAGTGCCGCCGTCTGGACGCTACATGCAAGCCCTCCGCGCACACACAGCCACCCGCAACATACTTATTATGAAGCCATGGCGAACTGCTCCAACATAGAACCCCGTATCCAGCCAGTGCGTCCCATTTTTGTGTGTAGCCTGTATCTTACAAGTATAATTTTATTGACTCCAGTGCTGTCTCTGCCACTTGCACAGGGCAGCCTCCTAGAATACTCTAAGGGAGTAGAGGGGCTCTGAGCTCAACGACTCAGCCAACTGTTAAAGAACGACGTCAAGGCGAGCTGTTAGATACTTCTTATGGTCGACCATCTCTTGTACTTGTACTGCACAGCTCGGCACCTCAGCTTAGCTTCTCCGTTGCTGTCTCAGTACAGTAAACAACAACTCTTTATACACAACTGCAGTGAGCTCTACTTGGATAAGCCTAGCCAGCACAACTCTATAAGACGACTCGCTCTCTTACAGTTTGTACAGACAGCATAGTAGCACCAGCAAACTATATCTATAATTTAAAGAATTATAAGTACTCATATCTATATCTGCCATATATATGCCTATATATATGTATATCTGCCTATCAGTTTACTTATTTATCTACCTATCTATCTATCTACATCTATAAAATATAAATATATATCTATATACATGCATCTATATAACTTTCTTATAAGAATTCAACCCCCCAGGGCTCTTAACTACACTTTAGGGTTTGAAGGTTTAGGGTTTAATGTGTAGGGTTTGTTCTATGACCGCCCGATACTGCCTGAGTCCGTTTGCTGCAGCAAATGCCATGCTGCAGCAAAGGCCTTGCTGCTGCCAGGCGATTAACCTAATATTTAGGGTGTAGCCACCAGCTGAGCACTGCTTAGGGGAGGTATTATTGTTTGTTGCTGCTGCTGCCCAGGTATTCTTGGGGCATGGGGACCCTCTCCGTTATCCTATGCTGCTTATTAATGTGTGTATATACCTCCCGTTCCTGCAACAAGCAGGAACGCCAGCTGCTGCAGCTGTTGCAGCAGCAGCAGAAGCTGCTGCTCCTGCTGCTTCTAGCAGTGTCCCTTACATGCGTTCCAAACCCTAAACCCTAAACCAAAACCCAGAACCCAAGACCCAGAACCCTAAACCCAAAACTCTAGACCCTAAACCCCAAACCCTAAACCCTATATTCTACACCCTGAACCCAAAACCCCAAACCCTAAATTCTACACCCTAAACCCTAAACCCTAAACCCTAAACCCTAACCCCCCTCATCAAGCAGCATTCGCTGTATTTGTTGTTAAAGTTTGGAGATGGGGACCCGCGGGACAATCAAAAACACACTGTTTACGCTGCACAAGTCGGGGTGTCTAGGACACACCCATTCAAACAAAAAAAGGGCTCGTGCAAACACCCCACATGCATGCATGCATGCATGCATGCATATTGCATGCATGCAATGTGCATGGATGCATGCATGCATATTGCATGCATGCAACGTGCATGGATGCATGCATGCAAGCGTGCATGCATGCAGATAGATAGACGTTGCTTGCACATACTAAAGCCCCGAAGCACGCGATGCACAAGCATGAGTACCAACACAAACATCAAGGTACTGCTGCAGCTGCAGGTGCAGCAGCAACTGCTGCTTCTGCTGCTGCTGCTGCTGCTGCTGCTGCAATGTCCCGGAAGGGACAACGCCAGAAGCTCCCACAGGGCCCACCACCGACACAAGCAAGCACGGCTTCAATAGAGCCTGCTGAAGCTCAAACATCTGCTACTGCTGCTACATCCACTGCTGATGCTGCTGCTGCTGCGTATGTTGCTGCTGCTGCTGCTTCAGAAGCTGCTGCTGCAGCAAAGGCTGCATTCAAAGGGGATACACCCCCAAGACAACAAATGCCAGAAACGACTGTCAAAGCCTCAAGCGGAGCCTCTTTGCTGCTCCCACATCTTCTTGTGCTGCAGCTCCTGCTGCTCCTGCTGCTCCTGCTGCACTGCTTATTTCTTCTCTCTTCTGTCTCTGCGACCCATCACCTGCTGCAGCTGCAGCAGCAGACTCGCAGGGCACCTGCTGCTGTTGCTGCTGCTGCTCTGCATGGGGTACCGCTGCACCAGTTGCTGCTGCTGTGTCTGAGGCTACGGCCGCTGAAGGGCACTCCCATGCAACCAATGGCTCTGCCCCAAGCTGCTGCTGCGGAAGCTGCTGCTGCTGCTGTTGTTGCTGCTGCTGCGGCTGTGGCTGCTCTTGCGGTCGTTGCTGGAGCGGCAGAAGCAGCAATGTCTGCAGCACCTCCTGAAGTTGCTCAACGGCCTGCTTGCTTAGCGCAGCAACCCTATGAATAAGCATTTGCTGCTGCTGCTGCTGCAATACCCCGTCCTCCCCTAAGGCTTGCTGCTGCTGCTGCCTTCGATCTATATCTCCTAGCAGCTGCAACTGCTGCATGCGCTGCTGCTGCTGCTGCAGCGCGTGCTCCAAATGAGACACAAGAAGCTGCCGCAGCTGCAGCCCATCTGTGTCTGTTATTGGATTGGCAGCAGCTGTAGGCACATCTGGTTGCTCAATCTGCTGCTGCTGCTGCTGTTGCTGCTGCTGTTGTTGCTGCTGTTGTTGTTGTTGCTGCTGCTGCTGCAGCTTAATGCGCTGCTCGTGCAGCTGCTTCTCCACTTCTGCCACTTCTCTAGCCCGATTCAGCAGAGACAAGATATCCCCAGCAAATTCTATGGGCTTCTCCCCCTGCAGTGCTGCTGCTGCTGCTGCTGTTGCTGCTGAAGAAGGTACGGTAAGGGATGCAGCAGCAGAAGAAGACTGCTGCTGCCACGATGCCGACCCACTGCTGTTGCTGCTGCTGCTACTGCTGCTGCTGTCCATGCTTCCAGATTCAAGCAGCGGAGCAGGTGCAGCACCTGCTGCGGCATCCTGAACCTCGCTTGTATGTTGAGGCGCTGCAGCGTGGATTGCTGCTGCTGCTGCTGCTGCTGCTGCAGTCGTCGCTGCAGCGGCTGGAGGTGCTGCTGTCTGTTGCAGCAAGCCTTCATGAAAATGGGCCAAAGACGCAGCAAGGGAATCAGAAGAGCTGCGATTGCTGCTGCCTTCGCTGCTGTTGCTGCTGCTGCTGCTGCTGCTGCTGCTTGTGTTGCCTGCTGCCTTCACCTTAGGGGATCTCTCCCGGCTATGGTGCTGCTTCCCCTCTGTTGCTGATGCTGCCCCACCTGTTGTTGCTGCTGCTGCTGCCGCTGCCCTTTGTCCCGGCGTGGGCGCAGCTGCTCCCGTGGTTGACCTGTCAGCTAGTGGGTTAGAAAGGGAGTTTGCAGCAGCAGCAGCAGCAGCTTCTGCTGCTGCTTCTGCTGCTGCTGCCCCCTGTTGCACGACCAGCTCCCTATAAGCAATACAAGCCTCTCTTGCTTCTTCCGAGCTTCCGTAACGAGCAACAGCAAACCCCTTGCTGCGCAGCCGCCCCTCAGACCTCCACTGACACCGCCACAGCTGTCTTGCTGC
>CAJFCY010000234.1:0-5000 GCA_904066265.1 Eimeria zaria | reverse complement strand
TCTGCTGCTGCTCGTGCTGCTCGTGCTGCCGCAGCTGTGGCTGCCAGCACCTGTTGCACCCTGGTACATATAACAGCTCCGGCCCTTGCTGCTGCTGCTGCCGCTGCTGCTGCTGCTGCTACTGCTGCCTACTGCCACGAACGTGGGGGGATCAGACTCCAGAAGATGCAGCAGCGAATCCGCCGCAACGCAGCAACTGCACATACATCGCACAAATCTGCTGTTGCTGCTGCTGCTGCTGCTGCTGCTGCCGCTGCTGCCGTTGCTACTGCTGGTGTTGCAATTGTCGCTGTTGGGTCCGTGCTCCGTCTGCGAGATAGACAAGTCCTCAGTCAAGTCAGTGTTGCTGCCGGCTAAATCTCTCGTTGCTGCTGCTGTTGCTGCTGCTGTTGCTGCTGCTGTTGTTGTTGCTGTTGCTGCTGTGGGGGCGGCGCGCTGAATACGCCTCTGTCTCCTTAGCAGCAGCGCTGAGTCGCGCGCAGCAGCAGCAAACCGCCGCCCCATATGGTAGCCGTAGAGGCGGGTAGGAAAGGCCACGGGGTCGAACGCCTCAAGGCCAGCAGCAGCAGCAGCAGAAGCAGCAGAAGCAGCAGCAGCAGCAGAAGCATCAACCGTGTCTCCTTCTGATGCAGCTGAAGCAGGCGCTGCTGCGGCCGTCGCCTGCTTTGCTGGTGCCCCAGAGGTGTCCGTTTTAGCACTTGCTGCTGCTGTTGCTGCTGTTGCTGCTGCTGCTGCTGCTGCTGCTGCAGGTGGGTGGTCGTCCCGCCTGAGGTGTACAGACACCCAAGCAGGCGGAGGCCCAATGAAAGTAACAGGGGGAACATCGCGGGCTAACACATCCTCCGCGAAGGCAGCAGCAGCCTGCTGCTGTTGCTGCTGCTGCTGCTGCTGCTGCTGTTGTTGTTGTTGTTGCTGCTGTTGGGGATCTTGATCTGCTGCTGCAGGCCCCTCGTACAGACAGGGGTCAAATGGCAGTGATGCAGCTGCACGTTTGATGCAGCGGCTGCAGCAACAGCAGCAACTGCAGCTGCAGCAAGTCACTGCCTGTTGCTGCTGCTGCTGCTGCTCGTGATTGTGCTCTGCTGCTGCAGCACCTGGTGTTGGTGCTGCTGCTGCTGCTGCTGCCTCTTCCTGCTGCTCCAGAAAGTCTAAGCGGAGGCAGTAGCAAGCGACATCATCTGCATCTCTGAGCGGTACAGCAGCAGCAGCAGCAGCAGCAGGCAAGAAGCTATGGCGTTCTGCTGCTGCTGCTGCTGTTGCTGCAGCAGCAGCTGCTGCTGCATCATCACCCCGAGACAAAAACAAAGGCAGCAAGTCTACTGAAGGGCTTTCCGCCTGCGGAGGCACGGGGAAGCTGCAGCTGCTGCCGCTGCAGCTGTATCGTCGTTGCTGCTCATCTTTCATGCTGCTGCTGCTGCTGCTGCTGCTGCATGCGAATCCTCTATAATTGCTACCGCCGTTGCTCCCTTTCCAGCCCCTGATACAGCCATTTCTGCAGCACTTGCTGCAGCAGCAACTGCTGCTGCTGCTGCATGCAGCAGGAGTTACTGCTGCCCAGTGCTGTCGATACACCTCAGGCTCAGCAAGAGCAGCAAGCAGCGCTGTTGTGCGGTCTAGCAGCACTTCTGCTGGCTGCAGCATCAGCCGCATGCCTATCTCCTTCTCCATGCAGCGAGCTGGCAATCTGCTGCTGCTGCTGCTGCTGCTGCTGCTGTTGCTGCTGCTGCTGCTGTTGTTGTTGTTGGTGCTGCTGTTGGGAGTGCACACCGCAGTGGTGCTGCGGTCTGTGGGGCTGCTGAGTCTGGAATAGGATTTGCCGCTGCTGTTGCTGCTGCTGCTGTCGCTGTTGCTGCTGTCGCTGCTGCTGCTGCTGGTTTGAGACGGCTGGAGAGCGGCAGCTGCGCAGCCCGCCCGCCCCCTGTGGGAGGCATATGTATTTGCTGCAGCATCTTCTGCTGCTGCTGATGTTGCAGTTGCTGCAGTTGCTGCTGCAGTTGCTGCCCCTACTGCTGACTCAGCAGCAGCTGCTGCTATCTCGGTTTGCAGCTGCATGCTGTTGCAGGAAGCCTCGTAGAGGCGGCGAATCGGTGGTTGCTGCTGGTGCTGCCTAGCTTGTTCTCGCTGAGGTTGCTGCTGCTGCTGCTGCTGCTGCTGCTGTTGTTGCTACCAATGCCACCACCCCCGCTACATTCGCTGCTGCTGCTATCCATGCTGCTTCGGTGAAGGTTGCTGCTGCAGCAGGGTCCTGCTGCTTCTGACAGCACAGTCTACGAACACGGCCATGTAGGGTATATGGGTTCGCCTGTGCGTTGTGTGCTGCCTCCTCTGCTGCAGTTGCTGCTGCTGCTGCTGCTGCTGCAGTTTCTGCTGCTATTACTGCAGCGACAGCTGTTTCTAGCACTGCAACCGCAATAGCTCTCGATGTTACCGTTGCAGCCGCTGCTGCCCCTCCTGCTGCTGCTGCTGCTGCTGTTGCTGCTGTTGCTGTTTCTATGGGGGCTCCCCGATTGCTCCTCCGGCCAAATTGTAGTTGCTGCAGCAGCTGCTGCTGTTGCTGCAATGCCTGCTGCTCTCAGAGACAATCGAAGCCGCTCTGCCTCCTACCCCTAACTGTAGCAGCAGCAGAACACCTGAGGAGGCTGCGTCGCGCTGTATCTACAGCTGCGTTGCTGCTGCTAAAGAAGAAAGCAACAGCAGAAGGAGCAGCAAATGCTGCAGCAAATGAATAATAGCTGCGCGCCCAAACAGAGCCTAGGGTCGAGCACTGGCAGCAGCTGCAGCAGCAGCAGCAGCAGCACACGGTCGTGCTGCTGCTGTTGCTGCTGCAGAAGCAAATTACGTTAAAATTGAAGATAATTTCACCTATTCTTTTTTCTGTATCCAAAGCAATACCCCCAGCAGACGCAGGAGCAGCAGCCGCAGGAGCAGCAGCACCAGCAGCAGCAGCAGCAGCAGCAGCAGCAGCAGCAGGACCTTATGCATCGACAGGCTGCCAAATGATGGCTTCCAGTGTGCAGCAGCAGCAGCAGCAGCAGCAGCAGCAGCAGCAGCAGCACTAAGGATCTAATCTTACATGTTTATTTCCAGCATTTATTCATAAACCTTCTTTTTCCTCCTCTTTGTCTTGGGCTTGTCTCTCTGCTGCTGTGCTGCTGCTGCTGCTGCTGCTGCTGTTGCTGCTGCCACATCGTTGCAGGACCAGCGGCCTGCTAGCGGAGCAGCAGCAGCAGCAGCAGCAGCAGCAGCAGCGCGTGACAACTATAAAAGCCTAAGTTCTCCTGTTTTTATCTCCCTTCCTTATTTTCTCCCTTGCTTCTGCAGCGGCTGCCTCTTTGCAGCAGCAGCAGCAGCAGCAGCAGCTACTGCAGCAACAGCAGCAACTCCACGAACCCCAGCTGCAGTAGTCCCCTCAACCGGCATTGAGCCTTTGACAGGCAGAAGCCTCTGTAGCCAGTGCCGGTGTTTGTTTCAACAGCAGCAGCAACAGCAGCAGCAGCAGCAGCAGCAGCAGCAGCAACAGCAACAACAGACGCCTGTGTGGCATCTGCTGTCAGCAGCCCATGGCCTTCTGGTGTACAGAAGCTGTAGCAGCTGCAGCATTAACTTCTCCGTTCTTCTGCTGCGTTGCACCCGTCAGGAGCAGCAGCAGCAGCAGCAATAACAACAACAACGGCAAGAGCAGACTGCAGCAGCAGCAGCAGCAGCAACAGCAGCAGTAGCAGCAAACTGCAGCCGCAGCAACACATTGCGGAAACAGGTACAAGGGTATATATACTCTGAATATGCTGGGCGTCTCCTGTGTGCAGCAGCTGCAGCGGCTGCGACTGCTGCTGCCTTTGCTGCTGTTGCTGCTGTTGCAGACCTTGCTGCAGCAGCACCCCTTTTTACAGTCAGCTGCAGCAGCTGCTGCTGCTGCTGCTGCCGACGCCCCCTCACCCTTACCAGCTGCAGAGAAGCCAGAAGCAGCAGCAGAAGCTCCTGCTGCTGCAGCAACTGAAGGCACGCAGCACGACGCATTGGTATCGAAGGCGCCTGCAGCTGCAGCAGAAGCGCAGCAACCTGCATCCGATGCTGCTGCTCCTGCAGCAGCAACAGCAGCAGCAGAAAGCCCCCAGCTAGACAAAGGAAAGGCATTCTCTGCAGTAGATGCTGCTACAGCAATGCTTGCTGCAGCAGCAGGGCCATCAGTGCCTCTGATGCCTTCAGCACAGCAGCAGCAACAGCAACAGCAGCAGCAGCAGCAGCAGCAGCCGGAGGGAGAGCCGGAGCTGCATCAAGATAAGGGCACCGCAGCTGCTGAAGTTGCTACTGACAGTGCCCAGAAGACAGCAGCAGCAGCAGCAGCAGCAGCAGCAGCTAATAATGCAGAGCCGATATCTACGGGGCTGCTGCAGGAAGGCACGGGAGACCCTCTTCCCTCGTCTACTGAAGCAGGAGATAAGGAGCCAGCAGCAGCAGCCTTAGCAGCAGCAACAGCAGCAGCAGTAGAAGCAGCAACAGCAGCAGAAGCAGCAGAAGCAGCAGAAGCAGCAGCAGCAGAAGCAGCAGAAGCAGCAGCAGCAGCAGAAGAGGCTGCCCCTCCTTCAGGTGTATACGGGCTGCTGTCATATATACCGCAGTCTCTGCTAGACAGGCTGAAGTCTCTTGTGAGGTTTGCTGCTGTCTCTGCTGCTGTGTTGATGCAGCTAACACCCCTACCAACTATTGCTAGGTGATTCATGTTTGCTGCTGCTGCTGCTGCTGCTGCTGCTGCTGCTGCTGCTGCTGCTGTTGCTGCTGCTGTTCTCCTGCTGCTGCTGTTGATGCTGTTGCTGTTGCTGTTGCTGTCCGGATTCTGTTGCTGTCGTTGATGTGCTGTTTTCGGGCTGTTGCTGCTGCTGCAGTTGTTCCTGTGCTGCATCCGTTGCTGCTGCTGCTGTTGCTGCTGCTGCTGTTGCTGCTGCTGCTGTTGCTGCTGCTGCTGTTGCTGCTGCTGCTGCTGCTGTTGCTGCTGCTGCTGC
>CAJFCY010000233.1:0-21403 GCA_904066265.1 Eimeria zaria | reverse complement strand
GACCCGGTCTTGAACCTTGCCGTCAGCAGCCTGCCCCGTATAAATGCGGCGCCAGACTTTCGCATACAGCTAGCAGCAGCGCGGGAATGTGTGAGGAAAGCACAGAAACGCCAGGCTAGAAATTACGGCAAACGACGTTCCGCTATCACTTTCAACCCAGGCGACCTGGTCCTACTGGATTCGCATACTCTCAGTAGCGCGCAGGGGGGCGAGCAACCGAGGAAGTTTGCTATGCGCTGGGTAGGACCGTTCGCAGTCCGTTCTCGTGTCAATGCATTGGCTTATACTGTGGATTTACCACGAAACTGGAGATGTCATCATACGATAAATGTTGGTTTTCTAAAGAAATTCCGGGAATCTCCAAAATATCCTCGTACCCTTCGCACTCAACAAAAGGAGGGTTACAGGGAGCGAGAGCTGCTGGAGGAGACGGAGATCCTTGACACTGGTTTAACAACGCGCAGAGGTCAAGAACAACGGGAATATTTAGTTCGGCGGGCAGGTGGAAAGCATACAGAATGGGTATCTGCGGAGAAACTCCGTAAGTCTACACCAGGGGAGCATCTCCAGTCTCTTTTCCACGATACAACACAGCCCTGAACTCTCCCTGAATTCCCTAAAACCTTAAAACCTCCCCGTGCGTAAGCACAGGTAGTTGGGGCAGCCCGGCATATGTTGCAGCGCACCTCGCTGCAACTCGTGCTGCACGGCAGCCCCAAATCTATCCACATCCAAGCCCTCTTTTTGCTGCATATATTAACTCAATAGTCCTCTGATAAGATAAAGGACTCTCGTTACACCCACAAAATCGTAAATGTAACGAGAGTCCTTGATCTTATCAAAGGACTATCGTGAGCTGCGAAAAAGCCAAACACTTATAAGAAAAGAGTTCGTAAAAGCAGCTAACCTCCTTCCCCAGCGCTTAGGCAACCATAGCGCTGCCGCTCAGCTGCCTAAGCACGGGGAGTTGGGGCAGCCCGGCATATGTTGCTGAGCACCTCGCTGCAACTCGTGCTGCACGGCAGCCCCAAATCTAGGCACATCCAAGCCCCTCTTTTGCTGCATGCATTAACTCAAGAGGCAATTGTTTAACACGTCCTTCTCCGTTAGTAGGTAGGCTACTCACCAGTCTGTGTACACGTCTAAAGCGCACGTCTGAACGTCTCAACTGTTGGGCCCTGCACGGAGTGCACGGCTCGACACAACGTAAGGAATGCTACAGTAAAGGCCAGACTTGCGAGAAGTGTACGGTAAGGATGCTACTCTAGTTGGATTAGCAGCCCAAGAAGAAGTATGAAACTACGACCGTTACGATATCTGCGCATCAGTCAGAGTGCACGTCTGAACTGCACGTAGGGCATGCTACAACGACCAATCAATCACAGGTGCCATCCTCCAGGAACATCCCGTACCATCGCAGTCACTGGGCTCAACAGCTTTACAGCAGCGGTGCTATAAAGGACCTTTTCGCTTAATTCTCCCTCGGGAAATCATGTTTTAGGCGCCCTTAAACAGGTTGCGTTGCCAGGCATGAGCTGTCTGGTGAAAGTGGATTTCTAGTGGTCCCTGCTCACTGGTGACGATAGGGTAATCCTTATACCACCACCGGAGAAACTATTGTGCCGGTGAAAATTTTTCAGTTGTCGAGCTAGCGCTCAGTAAAAAATGCCAATGGGATCCTCATATCTACATGACTGCTGAACTAATAGCGTCCACCTCCACGAACAACCCAACTTTCGTCGTGCTATGCCCCAAGACGAATGGGAATTCGGAGGAATAATTCTTATTCAGCTATTGAAGTAGCTAAGACGGTGTTTATAACGTGTATCGCTGGAAACGTTGAAATCGTGCACACACCCACACACACGCACACAACATGGTGCATTGGACGGGAGAGAATACTACGGCTATGCAGGTGGATTTGGGGTTTACAATGTGTGCTGTGAATACTGGGAAACACATTTTTCCAGCGGAAAACAAATTCATGCGTTCATAACAAGAAGTTCGCTAAAAAGTAGGAAGACAGTTGTGCTCGCGCTCCACCCACCATCCCGTTGCTGGATCGACGCATGCAGCCATTGGACAACAGACCGCGGTAGTTTGTGTCTGGTGCAGCTCCTCGTTCTCGTTAATATCGCGTTACGGGAGTTGCTAACCGCAGATAATCCAGAAGGCTCGATGGCCGTTCCCTGGGGCCTTCAGTACCCACGAGCATTGACGGACGAGGGCGCAAGTCTCTACTGGCAAAAGTTCAGCCATCGACAGGGATCCGTTCATGTTTGATATAAATGATTGCGTGTGAGCTATGATATTGCAGTTGCTATGCCGTAGTGGCGTGAAGGTCATTAGACACTCGACTCGCGTCAGCAGTGCCCCGGGGAGCCGCGCCCGTTTTGAACGGCATGTCTTCACAACTGCCACTTGTGCTTAGAGTTCCGACTCTGCTATGGACACAAGTTTTGCGCATAATACGAGCGTAAATCCCACCTGAAAGACGTCTTTATTACACCAGCCGTACTGCGTCACTTTCGCGGGCTGGGGTGTTTCGGCGCAGTTTATCCTGTACATCTTTGGACACTCAAGTTCCTGCTCGTACTGAATAACGCCTCCGTTGTTACCCTTTAAGGGCTCTCGCGGAGTTATCAGCTTCCTGTAGTGCCTAGCAATGCAGTGGCTGCTGCTGTGAGAGGACGAGAATGCAGCAGCTGAGACGCCTGAACTTCTTCGACCGCAGCATTGTTGAAAGGACCCATCGTCTTCCGTTAGCCAGAAATGGCTGTTTTAGAGGCGCTGGAGGTACCCCAGAGGGGGATGTTCCACCAAGCCAGACACAGCAGCATGCAGCTGCAACAGGTACCCAATCTAGTGCAGTACTCTAGAACTCTGACTAAAATGTGGAGTGCTGGCTGTGCTGTTACCATATTGTTTTTGCTACTAGTGCCAAGAGAATAACGCAGAAGGCGCGTCGCAACAGGGGATATTGCACATCTGATGTACACCGTGCACTGGCGTGCTGGTATGATTGGTATCTCGTGAGTTTTTGTGTGTCAGGGCCTTGTCGCATGTCTCCGCTTCCTTGCTCCGTCATTGTGTGCACTGTGGGAACTGACTCGGGCCTGTGGCTGGGAGACGATGCGGGCGTCTTGCACACGCTCGACCGTGACTTTCAGCTGAGGTCTCTGAAAAGCTTCGACATTTGTTTTGTGGCAATGCACGCCGCCGTCTTGGCTAGCTGCATTGTATGTATTGGGTAGGCGAAGAAACACATTCATTCTTGATAAGACATGATACCTTCCTTTTGTTTCCTGCGGCTACCACTGTGTATCCTAGCCTTTACCAGTGTTTGTGCTTACTCGTGCGCAGGCGGGATGCCCCTGCCGAAAAACCAGGCAGCTCAGGTGCCGCAGTGGATAGCAACGAACCAAGCGACGACCTGCGTATACGGCAAGGGGTCTTAAAGTACAAATGCTACAGCACCACTCAAGTAGATGCCAAGGGGAATCCTGTGCTTCTCCGGGAAGCAGGTCTCTTCTCTAAAATTCCAGAACAAGCTTTCGTCTGCTCTGACATCAATCAGAATTTCACCATGTTGGCCGTAAGCAGAGAAGCACATGACTTCCATGGTCTCTCTAAGTTCACTCTAGATTTAAAGACGTCACCCGTTACACACTGCACAAGGCTTGCTGCGGACTTTGTGACCATGGCCGGTTGTCATAATATTGTATTGGACTGAGCATAATGAGAGTGTTCAACTCGGTGTATTTTCCTTCAATTCTCACTTCTCTATGAACAGTAGGAGGTTCGCTGCGTGGTAACCTTTTGTTTATCAGGTTGGCACTGAAACTGCGGGCATTTGCCTTTTCCGCGGCAACCTGCTGAAGGAAAAGACCTGCCGATTGCGATTGATGAGGTATGCAATACAGCTGTCGTTAGGGGAGGTGTAGGAGCATATGGATTCTTAAGGCGGCCTGTGATTGGTGGCACTGGCTCTTGCATGTTCATGGCCATCGGTGAAGTTCGCAGTCCTGCTGCCACTTTATTTGCATCTAAACGGGTGCAATGTCTTCATTGCAGGGAAAGTGATGAACGCATTGTTAGCGTAAACTTCCTGACCTCACCATTGGATGCTAAGATCCACTATATGCTTGTGTGCTACACGAACTCAATAACATGCTACATTGTACCGTTCAAGGGAGAGTTCAAGGTTCGTCTTTGCTGAATTTTGGGGGAGTCATGCATGAGCTTACACAGAACGTGGATCTGGCAGGAGAGATCAGTTTGCCAGGCCGTTCCACGGGTCGTTCGTTGCTGCGTTGTACTGTTCTGGTTTACTGACGCGCTTGGCCTCAAAATCATTTTCCTGCTCTCTTACTTCCTGCGCAGGTTTCCCATACAGACAGCGTGCCCCCTGGGTCCACTCTTGTTGTGAGCGCGTTGCCGTCGCTTGGAACGTTTGTTGTACACCATGATGAGGGGATATTTTGTGTCGACCCTGATCAGGGCAAGCGTTCCACGTTCCACCCTTCCTAGAGTAGTGCATCGAATTGTTGCGTTTCCTCCTTAGGGCTACTTCTAACAAGAAGAAAGGTCGCAGGGTTGCATGGACTTACATGAGTTGCTTCAGTAGTTTACTGTTGAGCGTAGGTAATTTGTGGGCCCTTCCCGCCGAAGGCCACTGCCACATCTTGACCACACACAAATCCTATATTGTCTCCGTCACGACAGAAGAAGCCCCTGCGGAGAGTGAATTGACTAACGTAGACACGACTGGCAGTTCGGTTCAGGCATCTGCGTCCCTTCCGTCCAAAAGCACGGTAAACGTCAATATCGATTATTAGCCAGTGCAACTGCCCGTCCACAGTAGGGTTTTACCTCCATAATACTAAGCCGTAGCTGCTCCATGGCATGGTAACTGAATAGTTGTGAACTCACTAGATTACGTCCTTCGCTCGCTTATACTCCGCAGCAACACCAGATGCTGACTATCCACCTGTGCTATCCGGACCTTCGACTTATAGCATATTCATCACCGATGCGGGGAGTCTTACATGTCGTCTCAGCAATGGTAAGTTGTCAGCAGCAGACCTTTGTAGCCACGCCGTGGCACTGGGGTAGGCTGTGGCGGGCAAGTGCAACACGTCAGATATTTCCCGCCGCAGCTTCCCCTTGGATAGGACGGTTGTTGCCAGAATTACTTTTGCATGGGCCTCTCGGTGTACTGAGTGCACATACCGTGTGCAGGATACTCTCTTTGTAATTGCTCAAGGAGGTTCCACGGATAATAACGTATTGTTCGATGTGAAAGAAAAAAGTTTCAATGAACGCCTCAGCATCTTGCTAAGGTAAGCGAACGTAAACAGCTTATTGTTTCCGCATGTTGTGCCCCAACAGCCACGGGAGGCAAGGTGTATTTAACGCAAAGCGAACTCTTTGCTGCATTTGTCAGTTTGAACGTGCCAAACTGTTGGGGTTTATACTTCAGGAAGCGGCTGTTTAACTGGGCCGCTGAAGTTGCCCTCCAGGATCATCAGCCACAGCAAGTTTTGCAGGTAAGGCCGGAGAGAAACTTGCTATATGACGGCACATTTTTGCGGGGTGGGATGCGGCTGCATGTGATGTGGCGAAATGGCCTTAGAGAAGCTTCGGGCTATGGTGGTGATATTTGGAACGCTGGTATTCTGCACGAATTGAGCCTCCTTCAGGAAGTGTACCGGCTACATGGGGATTGGCTATACTCTAAGAATATGCCTGACAGAGCAGTAGAAATGTACATCAGGACAATTGGTGAGCGAGTGTCAGGATGTTTTGCCTCATCCATAAGTTCGTTCCTTGCACGGGTAATTAGCATGCTTGCACGTGAGCTAGAAGTGAAAGGCAAGCTTTTTCTGTGTCCGAAATTGTTCAATAGGGTTCTTAGAACCTTCTGCCGTCATCCAGAAATTCCTGGACGCCCAAGAATTGAGGCATCTGGCTCTCTACCTGCTCCACCTCCACGTGGCAGGGTGCGCTATGCAGCAGCACACTTTGCTCTTTTTCAAGTGCACCGCCAGGCTGAAGGACGACTCCCTTCTTGCCAGCTTTTTGGAAGACCCGCGCATCAGCAAGACTTACTCTCTTACGGTTGCACTTAACGAATGCAGACTGAGTGGTCAGTAGCAAGAAATTTCTCTTGCTTTTCCTGCGCGACTGACGTCTAATTTGCTGGCAACGCTTGCAATCTAGATTCTTCCCTTTTGTTCATAACCAAATGGCTTTCAGTCGGAATATCACTCCGCTAGTGTGATTAGTCCGTTCTGCGGTCTCTGCCAGTCTGATAGCTTCTACTTTTAATAGTGACGTTACCTGGTAATGCTCAGGAGACACGGAACTTGCGTGCACAATAGCGAGCCGCCATGGATATCATGATGAACATCTGTCATTGCTTTTGGAAACCCAGTAAGTTTGCCTAAGAATACTTGTGCTCTTTCACTACGGACGCAGATGCCAGAGGCAGTGTTAGGGTAAGAACGCTCTAAACATTTTTGTGGTTTAATTTTATGCCTGAGCGTTTCCTGAGATCTTGTAATGGTGCTAATTTGATTGGTTCTCAGGAATTTCACAAAAGCGGTGGAGGTTTTGAAGCAGGTCGACGCACCGACAGCATGCTCGCTCTTGCTAAAGCACGGCAGCTCACTTCTTCGGCATAGCGCATATGATGTTCTTCTTCTCTTAAGTCAATTTATAAAGGACTACCATACCAGGTTGGACAGGCTGCACTATTGCAGACGCCATGTTCTGTAGTTAGCTGCTCTACGCACTTGAGCCTCCATTTTCAGCGTTTCCGCAACAAGCGTCAGTATTTTCTTGGATCGGTTTTGTTGTAATGCAGCGTCGAAATCTTCATTCCGCTGTTTGTTGACGATGCTGACATATTGCTACTATTCCTCTCCTTGCTGGTGCATGGGGTAACAGTTGCAAGACGCTTAGTTCCGCAGCATACGGCCCTTTGCAGTGACTCAAAGTTGCAGGAGGCAGTAGAAGAGGCGAGGTTGGCTATTTCTACCACCCCTTCAATATTTGGGTGCAGCCCATTTTCCTCACTCCTGGAGTTGCTTTTGCGTACGCCTTCGTCCATCGGTGTTCCGTTCAGGGACTGACAGCCAGGAGTAGAAGTGTATGACGAGGGGAAGCTTTGTCTGGTTATTGTATACCTAATGTTCTCTTTTAGCTGCGTCGTAACATGACCTGCTGCAGGCTGTGGCGCAGTTAGCTGAAGCTATGACTTTTGTCCTGGTGAAGCCTGTTTTGCCATGGCGTGCTTGTAGAGTATTTTGGGTGGATTGTCTGCGGTTTTTCAGGCAAATGGCATGCAACTCTTCACCCTCTTCTGGGCAACGATGCTGCGACCAACGGCGTGTGGGACGAACATCGATGCCTCAACGACGTGGTTCCTGGTGGCAAGGCATCCGAACTTTCTTCTTCTTTGTACACTGAAATACTACTTAAGACTCTCAAGAGCCGATCAATGGTAAATTTTTAATATTTCTTTACGGTGTGGTTTAGCGGTGACTTTTGAACATATTCTGAGCATCTAACACTGCCTGTGCGCGGGTCTCTGGACTGATGCAGACTCATGAAGAGCAATTTCGGTCGGCCCTTTTGTGCACGATCTTCGGGTTTGAGGAGGGAATGATTCTCGAGTGCGAGAAGCGGCATGAGCTTCAGCTTCCAGTGGCCTATTTTGAAGCCAGCAACGACATTTCAAGCCTTCTTAGGTTTTGTATGAAGAATGGATCGAAGGCACCAACACTGTGGACGCAAACATTGAGCATTCTTGCTTCGTGAGTTTAATTCGTGAGCCGTCTTGCTATAGCGTTGCTTCATTCCTAGAGAGGTCAAGAAGTGTTTTTGCGCACATTAACGGAATTCTCGTCTAGCTGTACCTGTGTGGTTTGTCAGTCAGCGAGGGACGGAGCGCCAAATCAGAGAAGTACTTATGCATATTGAGGTAATCCCTGGTTGTTCGTTGTTTGGTGCATAGAGCATATGCTTGTGCAGGTAGGTGTGCCCTTCATCGATGAACGTAGCTGTTTCCCTGATGCTTCTTTCTCCCTGCAGCGGCATCGTCTGCTACCGCCGTTGACGGTTTTGGAAGTCCTGCAACAGAGCCCGGCCGTGACGCTGGATGCTGTGAAGGTATAATAGCTCCTCACTGCTACGTTGTTTTGACACCTTTAGAGAGTTGTTCTTAGAAGCCCCAAGATTGACCATCTGCGTTCAGCTTCGATGACAGTGTTTACCACGATTGCCTTCTGCTCAGGACTACTTCCTGCGAGCGAGTGATGATCTCAGCGAACAGCTGGAACAGTCTCAGGCGCTTTTGCAAAGCGACAGGGCTGAAGTCGCGCATATGGCCAAGGAAATTGAACGTTACAAGAGCAAAGGTGAGGGAGGATATGTGCTTGTGTCAAATAACGAAGCTAGCACGGTACCATCCCTAGCTGTTTGTTGCCCTTGCACCTGATAATTCTGGGTTCTTTGGCTTGCTCGTTCGATGCTCCAGCCCAACTTTTCGAGTCGGAACGATGCGACTTCTGTTTCCTCCCAATTGAACTTCCTTCCATCCACTTCCGCTGTGGCCACTCGTTTCACATATACTGCTTGAGCAACAACAGCGACAACAAAACGGGCGTGTTCCAAACGGAGGGATTGCTACAGACGTCCTACTGTTGTGCAATATGCACTCCGCAGTTTAATGCCAAGCGAGTATGTTGAATCATCGCGCCACAAGTGCAAGTTCTGTTTAAGTGGCAAGCTGATCTCATTGCCATGGCACAGTTACACCACTTCCTGTAGTGTGATATTTTGCAGTTGCTGCTTTCACAAAGGGAGGCAGAGGCATGTAACACGGATGACTTCTTCAAGTTCCTTCGAGGATCAACAGATGGATTTGATTTTATCTTGAGTTGCTTTGGTCGAGGCTTGTTCCCATCGCGGCTGGTAAGGTGCACTGAATCCAGTGTTTTGATCGAGCAAATGCGACGCTGGTTTTCACTCAAAATATTCGGCACAGTTCTGCGTGCGTGTCTACTTGCCTTTTACAGAAGAGGATTGGGCTTGTGACGAAAGATGTGACGGGTCTGGACCAGCTTATTCGGAGTTACGCTTGCTCGGGAGAGAACATGGTCGGAAATTTATTGGCAAATCCTGTGCATGCCCCCGCCACACGCCCGTCGGAATCTTGAAATCTGGGGTAAATGCACGGCCGTGTAAAGACCTTTCATTCGCAGAAAAAAAACAGCAGCGCAGCTAATGCGTTTGAACGGCTAGTCTCGAAAAAGTGATTGCGCCTATCCCTGCGTATCTGCCAGAGTGGCGCAATATTATCGATCGTATGTACAGGCCATGGCACTATAGACAGTTAGCTTTAAGTTCAGGTTAGTTTAGCGTTCAATGCGGATTACAGTGTCCTTCCGAACTATTCGCCGTCGACTCTGCACTACGCATTGTGCAATTGGCTGGAAGTATTAAGAAACCAAGAAATTGAGAGCCTTTGATTGTTGTGCCCACACAGTGGGGATTTAAAACAGCGATGAAAAACATCGCAGCGGCTACGTCGCACGCTCAGGAGGACGTATACTCGCAAGTCGGCTGTGTTTGGTTCGGATGCCATTGGGATCTGTGCGTTGCACAGCTGGCTGGATAGTCCTAAATGGTAAGTAGCAGAAGATGGATAAGCGCTGTACCATATTGCGGATGACTGCTGTCTAACAGCTGAATGTCATCAACTTCTCATTTATAAATGTCGTACTGGAAGACATGGTACGGCTGTCGGCTGCCGCGTTTTTCTCTTCTCCCTTACGGCTGTGGTTGAGACGTGTTGCGCTTGAAGGATCCAACGTGAGTCATATCTTGCGTACCTCCCGGCACAAACCCTTGTTTCGCAAATTGGGAAGACAGCTGGCAAACCAAAGGGCTCATTATTCCAACATTCTGGGTGTTTCCTGACAATATGTCACTCATGGTGGTGGCGGGAATGCCAGTGACGTCAGGGTCAGCCCATCCAGGTGGCACGTGGCCTCCAAAGAACTTATCTAGTCCAGAGACATCACTTGTCATAATTCCATTGGAGAGGGCCTTTACGAACTCTGGAGCTTCCACGTTTGGGAGAGGGACAAACTGGTGGATCTCTATGGCGTGTAGTTTGAAGGATATAGGGTCCAGCTCCCCTCCATACTCAGGTGGTTTGTTGACGGCGCCTCGATAAACGACCGATGGCTCCAGCTCGTCGGACGGCTTCTCCTTCTCCTCTGGAGTTCCTTCAGTATCTGCAACATCACATGAAGCTGCAGTGCAAGCACAACCCCATTGCCACAAATACAATTACACATAGCTACACTGTGCCAGTGGCACGCAAACGAGGGCGATGTTCCTTATCTCGCACCTGCAGAATTTGGGGGGGTTACGCGATCTCCCGGCGCTCCTTGGCTCTGAAAGGCAGCTGCAAAGTCCGTGGGCATGTTTTCTGGGTATCCGAACTTTTCAGCTGGCGTGGGTGTCTGTGCTTCCTCCTTCTTTCCAGTGAGCCAGCTCCAAAAACTTTGCTTTTTTTCGTTCAAGCGAGCCCCACTGCTTTTCGGCTTGTCAGAGGCACCGACCTGGGTGAGGAAGCCGCAAACGCATGCCAAAGCTTGATTTAGCGGCTGTGCTGCTTGAGATTCCTAACAAACTGGCTGCACATCCGCTATCCAGGATACTGAAGAAAGCTAATTCACCTGAGGAGTGGGCCTTGGGTAAACAGGGCCAGGAGGCAGGTGGGAAAGGACAGCTTGGCGAACATGGCCGTCGCCGACGCTGTTCCCTCGTAGGACCCTTTCTTCCGTGTTTCTCTGGAAGTGTGAGGCGAAGTCCTGTCCCACTGGGTAGTTCAAGTTGGCCTCTGTTAGCTGGGCAGAGCCTGAAGCGTATCGGAAGGCAGGTACTTGCAGGCGTCAACCACAAATTCATGCATATTCAGGTAGAGAACTGATAAGATTACAGTGCACTCCTTGCATTGTGTACCTGGATAGAGTCTCTGCTGCTCGGTGCGAACCGCCTTCTCCACGGTTCTGATATGGGGCTCCTGGTGAACTTGTGTACAGCAAGCGGACCAGCCGCAGTAGGGATTTGATGTTTGGGGTTCGTCTTGGACATAACGGGTTTCCGTGTAGGGGACAATAAGGGGGGGAGGGCAATCAAGCTCAACGTCGAACTTAGGAACATATTTGTATACGGGGACATCTTGATACTTCTCTTTCCACTCATACTGCATAACCTCTACTTCTTTAACGACTTCAGTCACCTTGGGGACAATTTTTTCTTTTACATCTACCACCACTTCCTTTTCAACGTATGTATCCTTGTACTCTATTTGGGGAACTTCAACCTCAATGATCTGTTGTTCGCCTTCGTACTTAGGAACGGGCCTCGGCACTTCGCGTATGTCCCACTTTGGGACGAACTGAGGTGCATAGCCCACGTGAACCGGTACGTCGACATCTCTGAACAGAATTACAAAACCTATCAACTGGCAGCCCGTTGAGGGATTGGGCAAAAGCCTTATATGACTCTGAGCACAGTATTCAACTGAGTGTTTCTCACCTCTCTACAATTTTTTCGGTTTCGATGGCGACGTTCTTCTCGCCACAGTCAACGCGAACTTTGGGAACATCGTGAACAGCAGATTGATTATAGACTTTGGGAACAATGGAATCCTTGACCTCCACTTGCGGCACTTCTATGTACTTATCGCGTTTCTGGATTTCCTGGTAGACAGGCACCGGGATGACCGGCTGGTCAGCCTGCAGCCGGATATGCGCCCTCTGGACCTGCTCGGTTTCACAGGTGAGTCCGTCGCATGTTGCAGTACCGCAAAACGGTACTGTGCCGCATCCGGAGTTTTCTTCTGACATCTTGCCAACTCTGGACAGTGTGCTCGCTATTCGTGGGCGGAAAAAGTTGTGGACCTGAACTGCGGGGCACACGCAGGTCGCTTACTTTGCACAAAATGAGGCAATATTCAATGAAACGCTAATGATCGAGATAAGCTTCCGAGCTGGTAGTTCCCGTACGAGCACACAGCACACCACCAACTATCGATATAGCAACTCGGAGGTAAGAGACGGAGTGCAGGGAGCCAGGGAGAAACAATCATGCCAGAATTCGTATAATCCACATATGGAATAACAGAAGTCAAGCCAAACAGATGCCAAGAGCTTATCACAACACGGCAGGATGGCATCTCGCTCACGCGCTGCCTCGCCACGCGAAATTGAGACGGCAGACGTGGCTGTTTGTGCACCTAGCGTTTTCTCGATTCTTCCCGTTAGTTTTCCTTCCAAATATAAAGGATGTAAGCTATAAGGATGAAATACTCAATGATATGTATTGTTTGAACTCCTCCTACAGGCCGCCTGACCATCTCACAGGTCCACGATGCTGGACAGCGCCGTCGGCGATCTGTTGGCAATGCTGAACGTACCTAAAATGCAGCAATCTTGGGTGAAAGTCTTCCGCCATCCACCGTCTTTGAGGATTCTTTCGTTCTTCTCCCTCAAATGACAGTTTTACTGAGGGCACATTGACTGCTGGACGAGGCAGCCAGCTTACCTGCAGCAAGCCAGGGCTTGTGAGCATCGGCGGCAGCGGCAACACCATCAGGAGAGCCGCGTGCAACGCACTTGCCGCGTGGCTATGTGAAGTCAATAAAACAATAGCTCAAGAAATTTTAGAGATGCAGTATTTCCAAAGTGTAAGCTTTACTTCCCTGTCTAACAGTTGGCTTTTATCCGATATGCGTAGCTACCCGGCTTCCTGTTAGCTGCTAACGAGCGCTTGGTCAGGTGGAAGGGTGACTGTTTGAAGAACTTGTACGCTCGTCATGAGCAAATATTGAAATGATTTTATCATAAACGTTTACTGTACAGATGTCAATTGAGCCAGATTAAGCCGCTTTGCTGGCTTGACTCGTGTCCGCCGATTGGCCGCGGTCCCTACCCACCACGCATGAACCACGACTAAGCCAGGAGCACCAGCCATTCATGTCTCCTTTGGAAGAGATTTAAATGCTTTGGACTTCTCATTTTTTCATATTTATAGTTCTCTCGATGTTTTGAAGCCATTGAAGTCTGATCCACTCCCGTGAGTGCACGCACAATGAGATTATCCACCCTTCCCGGCAACTGGCTCAACTGGCTATGCAGTCGCTGGTCTCAATCCTGCACACTATTGCGAACTCACACAAGCCTATCCATATCTGTCCGTATTGATTACTTTTAGGCTTGTTAAAGTTGCATTTTCCTCCCGTTACCTCGATAAGATGCCAACCACGGAGGTGACATTGGTCCTCAGTGACTGGACCAAAGGGAATAATGGCAAGAAGCTTGACCTGCCTCACGTCCCAATGGACGCAACCATATTAAATGTAAAGAATTCTGTTTTGCAGGCTCTAAATGTTCCCGATTTACAGCCGGAAGCCATCCTCCTGTGCGTCGGAACTCTCCAGCTTCGAGACGAGAAACAGCTAAAGGATTACAATAAATCTGGGCGCTCAAAGTTATCGATAGATGTCTATGAGCGTGTTGATATAAACCTCAAGGTCAAAACCTTGCAGCGTAAGTCCCTGTTGTGAGGTAACTTTCCAGACTCCCTTTTTAGCCTCGGCCCCCGCGTTGCTTAGTGGCTGTAGCCGCACATGCGTATCAAGCAGTGGGCACTGCATGTCTCCTCAGATTGTGGATCTGGAGGATGCGTATGCATACCAATCTGGTCTTTTCTTTGTCGTCAAACGATTAAGATAACTATTGGCGACCATGAGACTGTTGGAGACCTCAAGAGAAAGATTGCAGATGAGTTGGACGACCCAAATAGGTATGAATGCTATCAAGTTAGCGAGAGACACCTTGCATCTGCTTTGGCAAGCAAGTATGCAGTCGGTATGGCGAATGCACTCTTTTCCGTATCTCAGGTACCCGCCGGAAAACATCAAGCTGACCTTCATGAGTAATATGCTTTTCGACGACTCCCAGGTCCTTAAGGACGCAGGGATACACAACGACGACATCATCAACTTGTTGGTTGACTGCTGCTATTGGAAGAAGTCACGTAAAAATGAGAACGAGGAGGCTGCTTCGGCTAATCCCAAGGCGGAAGAAGAAGCGGTAGAAGCTGGGCACGACTCCGCTGAGGCCGACGGCGATGCAGAAGAGGCGGCTGCTGAACAGGGCGATACCGCGGCAGTGGCAGAAGTGGTGGACTCCGGAGAGGGTCAAGATGCGGCGAAAACAAAATTGGGTCACGAATAGTACCTAGTCATTTACTGCGGATGCCCAATCACTTGTACCTAGTCATTTACCGTGGATGACAATTACTTATCCATTGCACTTCTCATGTCTTCAGTTGGGCACTATTTTAATATCGGGAGCCCCTAGTACTGCTCCCCACTTGAGCTGCCGTCATTCCACCACGTGCTGAGTGATGCCTTCTCACCAGTTTTGGCATGACTGGAAGCCTCTTGAACTCAAAGCATTGACGAGAGCTGCGACCTGAGATCAGTTTTGTGCGTTAAGTTGTCCACTGGAAAGCAACGAAAACGGCACAACGGTCTCAAAATGTCCTGCCCCCAACATTTTTCGAGTTTTTTGATTGCTAGTACACTCGTTTGAAAACCAGTCCGTGCTGTTTAGTGGCACTGCCACATTTTAAGGCCCCATGTTTTAGTGGGGTACTGTAGAAAGCATCATTTCGGAAAGACTCAGAAGAAGCACAGGATAGTAACACAGAATGACTGCTTCTGGCGTATTTGTAGGAACATTGCTGATCAGTGCAATCGATAGCGATCAAGAACTGTATAGATCCTCGGAACCAAACGCATTTTCTTCGGTAGTACTATCTCCTGCTTCACTTTCTTCTCCCTCTTCTTTCGATTCTACTAACTTCTCATCCGTCTCTAACTCGTCCTCATGTCCGGCTTTCGTTGCTGCTTGCGCAGTGCTCGTAATTTTCTGCGCCATTTCGGACATTTCCAGTGCTGCCTTTGCAACAGCCGGCTCGTCGGACTGTTGCGCAGCCTCCTTTGCGAACTTCTGGACGTCGAACATGATATGCTCCCCTTAGAGGGCGCGCGTTAGTCTCTGTGCCGTTGTGTCAGTCAGCAGGCCTTCCTTACCAACAGGCTGTTCCATGCCATTAACCTGATGGGGGATGTACTTTGCAATGATGCACGGCATAATATTTACAGAAGCTGCTTGCCTTGACTCGGAACTGTTGATTTTCGTCGAGAGAAAAGTCGACATTTACTGCAGCTTTTGCTTTTTCTTCGAGTGCTTTTGGCGGCTGCTGTTTAATGATACGTGTAGGCACTGTTCAGTCTACACTGATGCGTGTCTACGCAACGCACCGGTGGTGGGGGTGCTTCAAGCAGTGCTTCTGTTATCGTACAGTTCATTTGCATTGCTTCCAATTGCGTTTCGTCAGGTGGTTTTGCAATACCTCTTTCGGCTGCCTTTACGCTTGGAAGAGTCCCTGAGTTTCCCACAGATGCATCATCTGTCTTATCGTCCCTGATCATGATCCTCACCTTTGAGACCCATATGCCTGCAGAACCAGGCCTCTGAGAGTGCTGAAGACACTGGATTGGATACGAGAGCTGTAGAGCGTCTTGACCTCGGCGTCACTCACCATCAATCCAGCTATCACGAGCAGGCTGTGAAGGGGCGCACAGTACCTGCTCCGCACCTCTGTAGTTAAATGCAAAGCCTGCAGCCAAGCCAACATTAATAGACCCCACGTTGCTGTCAAGCAAGTGCAAACCTACAATTTGGGGAGTCCTCAGTGGCTTTGATTGGCAGTTCCACGCCTTCCCAAAAGAACGTGCTGCTCATGCAGAATCAGGCTTTTTGAACGCCGATGAGGAAATTACCACGAACACCCCTCACTTCTTTAGCACTTGATTGTGGTATACTGTGAGCGCAGACCCAGTGATTTGAGCCATGTTGCTAAGTTGAATAATAATTAAAAAGGGAACATATTGGCTTCCTGCATACCCGACCTTGGGTTGTTGCGCAAAAGCTCGTCGGGCTGGCTTCCGTGAATCATTTTGAAAAGGAGAAATTCAAGTAGGAGGTGCTTCTCATTGACTCACGTCAGGCACGAAAGTCAGTGGCCCTATCTTGAGGATTTCACAGTCTATCATGAATGGAAATAGAACGCGCCATGCACCAGCGTGATGCATGTGCTGGCGTACCTGCAACAGAGCTCTCCTCGCGGCTCGATGTCGAGAGCCTCACTGCCTCCACTAGCGCCTTAATCCGAGCTGCTTCACCTGGTATTCACCAGAAAATTCTCAGACTAAACCGGTTGAAATAAAATATAAGACGTACGTTCCTGTGTGTCGGCTTCAGCTAGCAACACTGCAGCTTGTTTCCCGTTATACCTAAACGGTGCGTGCACTTGACGATGCCGCAAAAGAACATTTCACTGCTTCTTCTGAGTTACTGTTGAAGCATTGAGTCTTCCGCTGTCCTTGCGGCACCTCCAGGTTCGGGGCCACCGCCTCTGCTACCTGATTGTGACAATTTCGGGTGTAAGGAGATTATCTTCCCGTTTGGTCAAGCGAGAATCCCTCACGGTGCGCTGCTGCCATTGACTGGTTTGCTAATTCTCGCTTTCTTCGGGCGAGCAAGAGCAGCCTGTCGTAGCGATCTGTATTCAAAACCTGGAGCTGCATGTATAAAATCCCATCCAGCTGTCAGTGCAGAAGAATTAACCTCGAACTGAGCTCGCAGGTCATCGTGCCTGTCAGTCATCACATCATCCGCTGTTTTTGCCTTCACAGAGAGGAACCTGGCATTAGCTGATTCTGACTTCGGAATCGAAGAACATTCGTCCACAACCAAAATGTTTTCAAGTGAAGGCTACCTACGGCATGCTGCTTCGTCCCTAAACCGAACAACCCCATGATTCCTACTGGAAACCCAAGATCAACGTTAACTGCTGCGCAAAGTTGTAGCGTCGACCACCAGGACAACGGAACTAGTCTATACATAGTTTCAGTTGCTTGGCTGCTGGAATCACATTACTTCAGCCGTATGCAAACGATGAGCAGAAACTGGCCCACATTACTGTGTTTTTGAGGAGATGAGCGTTCTCCCTTCAACGCCCAGGTGGGCGCCGGAACTGCAGTTGGTCAAGTGGCAGTCGGCTACAAGATGAAGCGCCAAATAAGATATTCGTTCTAAAAGAGTAGCAAGACAAACCACGTGATGTGCCTCACAAATGTAATTATCAACCTTAAGAAAAAACAAAGTGAGCACTGTTGCTACATCCACAGACGGCTGCTGCCATCCTTTGCGCTTCCGTACACCTGAACGTGCCCACGAGGACGCGTGCAGGACTAAGCAAATAATTCATAATTGAGAATATTGAATGATTCGATAATCGCACGGAATGCGCGATCCAACGAGTCTGAAGGGCCTGCCTGTGCACCACTCAAACCGGAAGTTTCGGTTGTCCTTTCATTCATGGAGATAAGAACATCCGCGCGATGCTCTGAGCAAATAAACTTCCGCATCAAAGAATAAAATTAACTACACAGGGGATGCACATCCACTTACGACGGGACTGAATGTCTCAACCACCAGTGTGAATAATAAAGAACTTATGCTGATGTTTAGTTGAACTTCTGCACACTGAAAGCAACGTGCTAGCTAACCTGGAATCCTTAAAACTGCCAGCCGGACGCATACGTGGTCAGGGGTCCCAGCACCCCTTTTCCTTACGTCGAATTCCCCCTTTAGCGAACTTAGTGTGCTGCATAGCACAAACAAGAACGTAACATGCCTTCAGTTTTTCGAGAGGTCCTCCACTTTACGGAGAACAACCAAATGTTCGGCAATTGTTGAACTTCTGCAGTACGTCCCAGATGTCAGCGAAGAGGTTCAGTAGGGAGATGGCGCCCAGCGTGGTGAATTCCTCTTTGACTACTGGAGATAGCACTCTCCCTTACTGCCCAACCACTGGAGATTCTCCCTTCGGTGCAGTCCATGACTCCAGGATTCGTGAAGACAAGGCAGAATTTGCTTCCATGAGGTCGTTGAAAAAGAACCTGTTAAGATCCACAAGGCCACCACAGGCGTGTTACTAGGTCATCCAAAGGCACAATCGCAGCAAACACCAGGCAAAATGTGAAAATTCTGTAGATTTCCACCGAAACCATGCTTTGTGCCGCCCAGATCAGACTGGTTGGCGCACTCTGCAGCCTTTTCATTGGGCACTTGTTGATATTCTAAGACTTCTACGATCACACTTATACTCCCGTCGTCGTTAACAAAGGCTTCTTGTTGATCAGGGACGACTAGGATTTTGCTGAAGACACAGAAACATGCCATAGCTGGGTGCATCTAAAGCCACCATTCCCCAAGCGCACCATGGCATACGCTTCGTTACTAAGCTGGCAAAAGCAGCCATACCGATCCCCAACAGTACAGTGCATCCCAGAAGTGGCATGCAAGGGGCATGTGCTTACCTCATGTCGTCCAAAAAGTCCGGGATTTGGCAAGCCATTGCGCCACCGAAAAGGGCGCGCTCCCGCAAAGTCGGCTCAGGAACAGACATCTTTAACGTACTATGCATTCCATGAAGAATCAAATGTGGCAGTTTGCTGTTGTATGCATGGGAGGAGTTAGCTAGTTGTCCGTTGTCCACTTTGCCGTGCAGATCCTCCGGAAGTCAGAAAGTTGCATCACTTGTTAAGAGCGTAGCGAGGCACTGCACAGTTACCCGCGAATATTGCACAATTATGGCATTACAAAGCAATCATAAAATACGGAAAACGGTAATTTTCCCCTTAATGAAGTGGGAGCTCTAATGAGCGCCTGATACAGCCAATGCCTATAACAGAATTCATCATGGAAGTATTGGCTACGCGCGGCTTGCCCTACACTCCCATAACGTCCAAATCGGACCCCCAAACATAAATTCAGGGAGAAAACTGATTATGGGACAGGTGAGATGAAAAAATTCTGCCTACACGTCGCCGATCAGCGATATGAGTTCGCGGTTGGGGCTGGAGTTGCCGGGAAACATACTCCCTCGAACACGTGTACTGAAATACACGAGTTACATGTTATCTAAGCTTATAGCAACTTGTAGCATGGTTTGCTTGAAGCTAGTCCTCGTACCATTCCTCTCTGATGGGCGGGTTACCGAAGGCGGAGCCAACAACTCGCTTCAGTATTAGGCCACGTATCCGAAGGGTACGTTGAGTTGCTTGCATATGCGGTTTGCTCGTAGTACGCGTTTGCAGCAAGATGCGGTACAACGCATGATTTTCCGTGTCCTCTCACAAAAACTCCAGATATGCCATGGTCTGTCTGAGACCGGGAATTGCACTCTTACGTGTGTAGAATGGTCTGTCCGCAGTGGATGAGCGTGCTACTTGCATACAGGCTAGCTGTTGAGGGCTAAGTATGTGCTTAACAATTGTATACAAAGTCAACTTTTTATTCATGTAGCAAGGGGCAGGGTGTAGCATGCCCTACTTGCAGATGAGACGTGTTGGTGCGCAGACTATCTACTAACGATGAAGGAACTGCTCAACAACTGCCTATTGCCTACTGTAGCATACTGTAGGTGGAGTTGAGACGCATACTCCTACTGGTGCGCAGCCTACCTATAAACGGACAGGTAAGTGTCTAACAATTGCCTTGTAGCATGCCCTACGTGCAGTTAAGACGTGCCCTACGTGCACTCTATACGAGCCCTACGTGCAGTCGAGACGTGTACACATACTGGTGCGCAGACTACCTACGAACGGAGAAGGACGTGTTAAACAATTGCCTACTGAGTTGATACGTGCAGCGAAAGTAGATTGGATGCGTCTAGATATGGGGCTGCCGTGCAGCACGACTTGCAGCAGGGTGCGCTGCAACACATGTTGGGCTGCCCAAACTCCCCGTGCTTAGGCATCCGAGCGGCAGCGCTATGGTTGCGTAAGCTCTGGGGAAGGAGGTCAGCGGCCTTTACGGAGTCCTATACGGTTTTTGCTTTTTCGCAGCTCAAGATAGTCCTCTGATAGGATCAAGGACTCTTGTTACACTTGGTAGCACCGCATGGTTCTCAGCGAAGGGTGCGCACACCGATCCCCGCCGCTGTTGCCTGGCAACTCAAGGGATAGCAGTAACTAGTAGAAAAAGAAAAGGAAAAAATAAGTAAAAAACAAGCATGCATTTTGCTCACTCGTTGTTTTAAGCATATCCCTTTTCTCGTTAAAATTATGGAGATAGATGACCGTCTGCCCTCGTGTGGGGAGGCTACAGACGAATGGGAGTGCAGCATGGTAGAAATGAACCAAATTTCTGCACCTCGTCCAAGGGAAAGTTCATCTTCAAAAACACTTCATGAAGAATGCCTCGGGCTCTTCCGGCCATCTAAATACGATGGACGCTGCGATGCAGATGCAGTGGAGGACTTCCTAGCTTCCGTGGACTCGTGTCTGCGTCCCCAAAATGAACCTGAAGAATTACAACTAGTAGCAGCATCCTCATTAGAGGGGCACGCACGACGATGGTGGCTCCAGCTAACCGAAGGTTCCAACCTCCCGGAGCCTGTAAGGTCCATGGAGGCTTTCCGCAAGGAGTTACGATGCAAGTTTATTCGTAGGTCTGCAAGGGAGCAAGCTCTAGCGGAACTGAGAAAACTGAAGCAGGGAATGTTATCGATAGAGCGGCACATTGAGAAATATGAGAAACTGGTGATCAGAAGCCCAGGGGTACACCAGGAGCTTCTGTACAATTGGTTCATCGCAGGGCTATCTCCAGGAGAGAGGCAATCCGTAACCGGTTGGACGGCAGAGAGGGAACTCCAAGGCGTTAAGGTTGAACTTGCCCAGATGATGGAATATCTTCACATAAAAGAAAGAAAAAGTGAAAATTCAGCCGCTCTATCTGAGAAGTGAGAAAGGATGATTAGAAACAATTCGGATTTGGAGCCTACGGATATTGGGGCTGTGGACGCTACACCAGCTTTGAAGGGGACCAGACACAGCAACCGATGACAGCCAATGAATTCCGCTCCCAAAAAGCCGGAAAGGCGTGCTGAGCAGCGCATCTGCTTCTTTTGCAATGAACAAGGTCATATATTTCGCGACTATAGGCAAATGATAAGGGCAAAGGAGTTGGAGAAGCAGGACTTTGAGCAGCGCCGCCAAAGGAACAAAAAGAGGGATCAGGGAAACGGTCGGGCCCCCACGCAGCGTGCGGAGCAGTGATGGGGCCTAAAGTGGTGATGGCCGCACTTGCAGACCCCGCTCGGGTCAATGCAGTGCTTATACAAGTTCCTATTAACGGTCAGAAGCTGTTTGCGTTACTTGACACAGGATACGAAGTGG
>CAJFCY010000232.1:0-21467 GCA_904066265.1 Eimeria zaria | reverse complement strand
ATATATACATATATATATATATAAAATAAGAATAACAGTGGTATAAATGACAGCAGAGTCAAAGAAAAACGACAAGAGTATAGCTGCTTTTATTAAATTATTATTTATAAAATTATTTTTATTTATATTATATTTAATAATATAAATTTATTGTTTCAACTATCTTTAATTTTGTTGTTATTTAAATTATATTATGTATTTTAACTTTGCTGCAGCTGCTGGCAGCACGTAACTAAGATGGAAAGCCCCCAGCTTAGCAGCTGAGGCCCCCCCTAAACCCTAAACCCTAAACCCTAAACCCTAAACCCCAAAGCAGCGCTGATCGTGCACAGCTCGGTGAGTTCTACTAACTAAAGACGATACACTCTTCTGCTGCTGCTATAGCATCTGCTGCAGCTGCTGCTGCTTCTGAGGCACAAGCAACAGCAGCTGCAGCTTCAGCAGCAGCAGTTGGGTACATCTCTTTCAGCCGAAGTCTTCCCTCCTGCCTGCTGCGAAAGCTTTCTCTCTGTCACTCGTTGAAGCCTTGGGGGCCTCTGTGCCCTCCTGGGGGCCCCCTAAAGGCAGGGCGGGAGCCCGTTACCTTTATGAGGTTCCAGTACCTTTAGGGGCCCCCCTACCCTCAGGGGTACCCCCTTACTTTAGAGGGCCCTCCAAATTTAGGGGGCCCCCTTACCTTCAAGAGGCTCAACTACCTTCATGGGGGCCCTCTACATTCAAGAAGCCTCCATGCCTTCGGCGGGATGCTGCATCTTCAGGCTGCCCCTCTGCCTTAACGGGGACCCCTTTCCTGCAGGGGCCCCGTTTGCCTTCGGGGGGCCCCCGTGACTTCAGGGGGCCCCCCGTGACTTCAGGGGGCCTTCCTGCCTCCAAGGGGCCTTTATGACTTCAGGTGGCTCTCCTGCCTTCATAGGGCCCCCCGAAGGCTGGGGGCCTTGCTGCCTTCAGGGGGCCCCTTTGCTCTCAGGGGGCCCCCCTACCTTCAGGGGGCCCCCGTCTTGTTGCCCATGCCTCGAGGAAGGAGGATAGTGGGTTTTCGCTTGTAGCCCCATTTGCATCCCCGAATAATTATTTTAAATAAATAATAAATAAATTAATAGATAAACATATTTAGGGAGGGAGTTTCAAGACGACACAGGGGCCCACGGGGGGCCCCTGGGGTCCCATAGGGGGCCCCTCGGGGGTCACTAGGTACTGGGGGGGCCCCAGGGGCCCCGCCAGTACCCTTAATGGTAATGTATATAAAAGGAATGGGGAAAGTGCTTAGAAGTGCTTCTGAGTGCGCGTGCTTGCGCTGCTGTAAGAGCAGCAGCAGCAACAGCAGCAGGAGCAGCAACAACAACAGCAGCAACAGAAAGGAAACGTAGCTGAGGAGCCCCATGCCAGATGCACTTCTCCCTGTTGCTGTCTTCTCTGCTGCAGCGGCGCGTCTTACCCCTTCACTATCTCTCCTTCGCTGCTCAGATTCGCTGCTGCAGCTGCCCCGTCAACTGCAGCAACACTCAGAGCAGCAGCAGCACCATCAGCAGAAGCAGCAGCAATGCCAGTATTAGCAACAGCAGCAGCAGCAACAACAATGACAACATCAGCAGCAGCAACATCAGCAGAGGCAGCAGCAGCAGCAACAACAACAACAGCAGCAACCGCAACAGGCGCAGCAGCAGCAACAGCAACAGGAGCAGCAGGGGGGTTGCAGCAGCAAGGCAGCCTCGCAATGGCCTCCGCAACGCATTGGAGGCTACAGCAAGGTCGGTAGGAAATAGAGCTGCTGCTGCAGGAGAAGCAGCAACGGTAGCAACAGTAACAGCAACGCTAGAAACAGCAGCAGGTGCTGAAGCAGCAACAGCAGGAACAGCAGCAGCAGCAGCAGCAGCAGCAGCAAACACTACTGTTGAGAAGAGTGATGGAGATAGCGATGCCTTATCTTACTTCCATTCACAGCTGGCTGATGCACGGGGGCAGCTGTTGCATGCTGTTGCCGCACGGCAGCAGAAACAGCAGCAGCAGCAGCAGCAGCTAGCGCTGCTGCCTGGCGCAATAGCAACAGTAGACGATACAGGAGATGCAGCAGCTGCTGCAGCCGTTGCTGCAAGCCTCCGCGCCGGCAGATCTTTGCTGCAGCACTTACAACGACAGCAGCAGACAGCTGCTGCCCGCGGCTTCCTGCAGCAAGCACAAGAGGAATCGCATGTCTTAACATACAGCAGCAGCAAAAGCAAGAGCAGCAGCAGCACACACAGCAGTAGCAGTATCAGCAGCAGCACGAGCTGGAGGAAAGGCAGCGCCCCTGCTGCATGCACTGAGCAGCAAAGACTGCTGCTGCAGAGATGCCTCCATCTGCTGGCAGCAATTGCTCGAGATGCGTCTTGCCACAGAGGGCCTGCAGCAGCAGATGCTGCTGCTGCTGCTGCTGCTGCTGCTGCTGCTGTAGCTCAAACAGCTCCAGCAGCAACCCACGTTGAGGCTGCGCGTATTGCTGTTCTGCTGCTGCAGTGCCTGCTGCATGCAAAAGGAGAGAAACAGCTGCCAGCCTATTTGCTGCTGTGGCATATTCAATATGCAGCGGACTGCCTAGAAACAGCAGTTGCTTCGCAGCTCCAGCAGCAGCAGCAGCAGCAGCAGCAACAGCAGCAGCAGCAGGATTGGATTTGGCAGCAGCAAACTGAGCTGGCTGTCCTCCTTAAGCGTTCTGTGCGGCTGCTCGCTGCTCTTCTGACTCGCGTTTCTAAATGCTGCAAGCAGAAGCAGCAGCAACTGCTGCAGCAGGAGCAGCAGTTGCAGTTGCAGCAAGAGGAGCCGCAGCAGCAGCAGCTGCTGCTGCTGCTGCAGCAGGAAGAGCACCGAGAATGGAGGGAGAAGGAGCTAGGGATAAGCAAACAGCGGCAGCAGCAGCACACACTGCACGAAGAAGGCGTACAAAATCAGCAGCTGCTGCTGCAGCAGCAGCTGCTGCTGCTACAACGGCAGTTGCAGGTGCAACGGCATGGGGAGAAGCTGTCATACGGCGTTGCAGCTGCAGCAGAAATTACAGGTGTCTCTGTTGCTGCTGCTGCTTCTGCCTCCTCTGTTGGAGTGCCTGCAATAGCAGCAGCAGCAGCAGCAGCAGCAATTTCTTCTGTCCAGCGGCTCATCGAGACTGCAGCCTGTTTGGTGCGGCATTCGCTGCAGCAGCAGCAATTGCACCAGCAGCAATTGCAGCAGCAGCTGCTGCTGCTGCATCCAAGACACAACCGGAAGGCACAATTAAACAAGCCTTCTGTATACGAGCTGCAGAAGTTTGCTGCAGCAGCAAATACTGCCGCGTTGCCCCTTACAACAGGCAGCGTTGTGGCTGGAGCAGCAGCAGCAACAGCAACAACAACAGCATCGGATACTGCTGCTGCTGCTGCTGCTGCTGCTGTAGCGGAGCTTAGACACCTCTCCCCGTTGCTTCTATGGCTGCTGCCTTCTCTTTTTGCACTGGGGCAGCAAATGAGAAACACTAAGCTGGACAGCCTCTGGCAGGTTGCTTCCCTCTTAGCGCAGCAGCAGCAGCAGCAACAGCAGCAGCAGCAGCAGCACTTGATGCAACAGCTTCAGCTTCCAGAACTGAGTTTACTGCTCCTTGCTGCAACACGGCTTTGTGCTCTACAGTCCGAGCAGCAGCAGCAGCAGCAGCAGCAAGCCAGCATCCAGGATGCATCCGCTTCTGCTGCTGCTGCATCGGAAACTGCAGCTGCATGCAAGCTGTTGCTACTGCAACTAGCTTCCTGCTGCTCCTTACGTGCTGCAGCACTGCTTGCTGACCGTTCAGATGCACAGAGAAATACTGCGGCCAGGGCTGCTGCTCATACGCATTTGGCAGCCCAGCAACAGCAGCAGCAGCAGCAGCGGAAGGAGCTGCAATGCCCTAGCGCGTGGCTTCGCCCTAGCTGTATTTTGCTGCTGGGGCTGACCCGGTTGCTGCAACAGGAGCAGCTGCTACTTCCATGTTGTCTGTTCAACAGCGGAGTACAGCAGGCGCTTTTGGGCAGTCAAATATGCAGCAGCTGGTGCAGCAGCAGCAGCAGCAACAGCAGCAACAGAAACAGCACGTACACAGGGATCAAGGTCAAACGAAGCAGCCCGAACACGTCGGAGTTTGCTGCTGCTGCTGCTGCATTCCTCAAAGCGTTGGACAGCCGCCTTGTCGCCGCTGATTGGCTACAGCAGCCGCAGCAGCAGCCGCAGCAGCAGCCGCAGCAGCAGCCGCAGCAGCAGCCGCAGCAGCAGCAGCAACAACAACAGCAGCTGCAGCAGCTGCCTGTTGGAGCTGGCGCACAAAGACGCAAACAATGGATCCGGGCAGAAGAGCACTTAAAGGCAAAACCAGCAGCAGCAACAACAGCAACAGCAGCAGCAACAGCAGCAGCAGCAACAACAACAACAGCAGCAGGTGATGCATGCAAGAGAGGGACTTTGTATTTCACTGGGCATGACTTTGTTCATTTGCTTCGGTGTTTCGTGTGTGCTGGCTTCCTGTCTAACTTGCTGCTGCAGAAGGCCCTCTGCTTTCTTGCTGCAAACCCCCCAGCTGTACAGAAGAAGCAGAAGCAGCAGCAGCAGCAGCAGCAGCAGGGACGACAGCAGCAGCAAGAGCAGCAGCAGCAGCAGCAAGTATCGGCAGCGGCAACAGCAACGGAGACTGCTGAGGGCGTACAGCTGCTGCTGTCCCCTCAGGACGCTGCACTGCTGCTGTGGGTAATTGGCACTGCAGCAGCAGCAGCAGTGGCTCCTCGGCTGCTGGAGCAGCGTCTACAGAGCAGCAAAAGCTTTCTATTCAAGATTAATTCTACCTCAAACGTCGTCACTCCTGCTGCAGCCTCCTGTGCAAAAGCAGCAGCAACATCACCTGCTGGTGGTCCTGCTGCTGCTGAAACTGCTGGTGCTCCTGCTGCTCCTGCTGTTGCTGGTGCCGCTGCTGCTAGCCTCTGCAGCCGCAACTCGTTGCCGCCCGAAGTGCAGCATCAACTCCGCAGACACCTGAGGGCTCTGGGCAGACAGCTCCTCCTAAGTACTTCTTTACAAGGTGACGGTTCTGCTGCTTTTGCTGCTGCTAGCAGCAGCAACAGCAGCAGCAGCAGCCTTCTCTTCAGCAGCACCGAGAGCAGTGCAGACAGTCAAGCTGCAGCTAATGCTGTATGGGGTCTGACGTGCTGCGGTTTGCTGCAGCACCGCCTGCTGAGAGCCTACTGCGCGTCTGCTTCCTTTTATTACAGCTTTCGCAGCAGCAGCAGCAGCAAAGAAAGGAGACAGCTGCTGCAGGCAGCTCTGCTCTTGCAGCTGCAACGCGAACGAGCTCCGCATGCAGCAGCTGCTGTTGCTGCTGCGCACTTTGCTGCTGTGCAAAGGGGTTGCTGCTGCGCATCTGCTGCTGCTGGGGGAGATGCACGTACCGCCTTCATGCACCGCAGCAGCAGATGCTCTTATAAGCGGCAGCTGCTGCAGCGCTGCACCAGGAGACACCCGCAGCGAAGCAAAGACAGTTACTTAAAGGAGAGCAGCAGCAACGTCAGGCCGTCTCTGCTGCAGCAGCAGGTGCTGCAAGTTTTGCAAGGCTTACTGCAGCGGCATGCTGCAGCAGAAGCAAACACAGCGCAGCAAGAAATAACTGCAGCAGCAACGTCAGTAACAGCGACGGCCGCCTCAGCAGCAGCAGCAGCAGCAATAACCGGAAAAACAGCAAACGCGGAGGAGTCAATATCCCCCATTCATATTTTGCATGAGTGCAGCATAAGGGGTGGTTTGCAGCTGGACATTGCCCTTCTGCAGCAACAGCAGCAGCAACAGCAGCAGCAACAGCAACAAAAGAAGCACAGACTGCAGCAGAAGCAGCACGTTGCTGCTGCTGCTGCTGCTGCTCGGCGTTGCACTCGCCGTGGGCCCCTTCGCATTGCCGTCGAAGTAGACGGGCCTTCACACTTCTTGTTGAGTGTACATACATCTCAACAACTCTTGGCGAATGTACATACACCACAGCAGGTAATACAGAGTGTACATACACCACAACAGGTGCCCAGGAACGGGCATGCTGCCGCTAGCAAGAACTACTGCAGCAAGAGCTGCAGCAGTAGCAGCAAGAGTAGCAGCAACGGCTGCAGCTCTACCGTCGACAGCAGCACCAATACCAACGACGAGTGCAGCCGTAGCAGCAGCAACAGCAGCAACAGCAGCAACAGCAGCAACGAAAATGGCAACAGTGTATACGTTGAGCTTAGGTCTGATGGGGGGACAGCGCTGAAGCATCGGCTGCTGCGGCTGTTAGGCTATCGGGTAGTGCAGATTTGCTTCTTAGAGTGGCAGCAAGCACAAGGGAAGCAACAGCAGCAGCAGCTGCTGCTGCAGCAACCCGCTCTGAAGCAGCTGCTGCAAACGCAACAACAGCTGCTGCTGCTGGGGGAACCTGCTTTCTCTCTCTCCAGAGCAGAGCTCAGCGAGCATTCCCCAGCAGCACCAGCGGCTGCAGCACCAGCAGCAGCAGCAGCAGCAGCAGCTGATTAAACGGGCAGCAGCCCTAGGATAGCATTTAATGTTTATTAGACTAATAATGCAGCAGAAAGAAGCTATTTCCCGCGAAGCGCAAACTTCTGCTGCTGGGACAGCAGGACTCTGCGGCTGCTGCAGTTCCTGCTGCTGCTTACATGCCGGCAGCAGCAGTAGCAGCAGCTGTTGCTGCTGTTGCTGCTTACTTAGTGGACACGAGGGCATATCCCCTTAAACATTTTCTGAGTTACCTCACGTGTACAGATATGCATGCATGCAGAAGAACCCCGTTAGGGGCTGCAGCTGCAGAGCAAGCAATTGCATGCAGCATGACTTCCTTGCCTACAGTTTGCTGCTGCTGTTTGATGCGGGTGAATATACTTGAAGGAGGAGATGTATATTCTTCGTGTTTACTTTAGTCTGTCTCCTTGAGAGGGGAGACTGCAAAGAAGGGAAGACAGTTCATAGTGTCTGGCTGTCTCTGCTGCAGCAGTAGTAAGTGAGGCAGTGCTTGTTGCAGCGGTAACATCAGCATCAACAGCAACCAGAGCATCAGCATATACAACTACAGAAAGAATTCTGTTTGATGCAGGAGCAGGCGAAGCTACGACGCGTGCGGTCAGTGCTACAGCAGCATCACGGGCAGATATGGCATCAACTGGAACAAACAGGATATTGCATACGCATTTGAGTAACCCCAGCGCATATGTTGCATGTTGTGAGTAATCGGTATATGAGTAGATAACGAACAGGCTATCGCTGCGGTACCTGCTATCGGTGTAGCAGCAGCAGGCAACTCAGGAACTACTGCTGTGTTAAATGCCATAAAAAGCGAAGGTAGGGCCTCCGTCCACCGTCGAAAGCTCTTTTTGTTTGCACATAACTTCTTAATGCCTTGTTGCTATAGTAAAATCTGCAGCACACCGGGCCTGCAGTAACGCCACACATTCGAAGCCACGAGCCCCCTAAGGGTGTACATGCAGATGGAGACCACTGGTGCATTCGTTTGCCTTCAAGCATCAGAGGGGAACTTCTTTCCTGCTTGGGATTGGGATCGATGGGATCGGGATCGGGATCGAGTGACCTCCCCACACCGGTGCCCCGCAAGTGCCTCTACAACGGGTTTTTGCCAGTGAATAAGGAACCATTCTATTTAATGTTTGACAGGGAATGAGTGATGCTAAGACACAAACTCCCGAAGAAGGCAAAACAAAGCCGGTGACCCCAATGGGGGGCCCCCGAGTAGTTGAGGCTCCCAAAGGGAGGCCCTTGAAATTATGTGTGTGTTTACTTCTTTGGTGTCTTTCAGGTTTATTAAAAACTATATTTTAATTTGTACTTCAGTCGAGAAGGAACAAGGGAGGCTTCAGAAAATGTAGCAGAGAACATGAAGCTGCAGCTGTACATACACCCCAAGTCTCTTCGCTTGACTCGTTGGAGTGACCTGCAGTGTCTGTACAGCTGCAGCCCATCATTGGGCCCCAAAGTTTATCGTTAATTGTGATTTATATTTGTTTATTTTTTACAACTATTTGTATAAAAGATGCATTCAAAGGAGGCTGCTTAGTAGTCAACGAGATCTGCGAAAGGGTTGCTATAGGCAGTCGGTCTCAGCTGCATCTACACTGCAACTAGTTGCAATTTTTCTTCTATTTTATTCTCTCTTACTTTGATAATTTATACAAATATTAATATTTAATAAAAGAAAAAAAGATATCTGCCTGTACACCGCAGCTTTTATTGCAGCCTGCCGCCTTTCAGCATTCGGAGCAGCCTCCCTATACACTGCAAATAACCAGCCACCTCATCATACACCCGAACACTAAACATACCTTCTGATTTGTTTTATGCTGATCTCACCACCAGCCAGCTGTGCTGCTGCAACTGTTCCTGCTCTAGCTGTTCCTGCTGCTGCAGTTCCCCTTCAGCGAGGCAGCATGTTCTGCCCTTCCGTGCCCGACTAGCAGGCAAGTTATTGCGGTTAAGAAATTCCTCCCTCCACTACAATTAAACAACAATTTGTATTTCATGATTTGAAAGGAGAGGAAGACAAGCAGAAGACGGTCGCACCTGGGCCATGCTGCTGTTAACGCGCTGAGAAGCAAACTGCTGCAGCAGCAGAAACATAACCAGCAGCACAGCGCAAGATAGTGCCGCTGCACGACACGCTGCCAGCTGCAGCATTTCTGCGTCAGTAGGAGGAGGCACAGTGGCAGCAGCAGCAACAGCAGCAGCAAAACTTGCAGCAGCAGATGCTAGGTAGAGAAGCAACGCGAAAGAGCATCAAGACAAACAAAAGTAGAGGTCGCTGCCTTTAATTAGAGCATGCTACAGGCCTGTCTTTAACGTTGCTGCTGTTCTTACTCCGGCTGCTGTTGCTTCTGTTGCTGCTGCAGCAGCTGTAGCTTGAAGCCGTTTGGAGACCGTTCGAGTCTACTCAGTATTGTTGCTGCTCGCCTGGCGTCGGTGGCTTACTGCAGCAGCTGCTCAGCAGCACTATAATGGCAGCGTGCTGCCGGGGGCACCACTGGCCTAGGCAACATGAACGGCAACACCTGCAGCAGCAGCAGCAGCAACAACAACAACAACAAAGGCAGCAGTGTTGGCACTTGTGCGATGGTTTTGTACCCAGGAGAATTCCCTTCGGCCAGTGTTGCCGGTGCTCCAGACATGGCGGAAGGCTGCAGTCGGTGGTGCTGCAGCAGCAGTGTCTGCAGCAGCAGCAGCAGCAGCAGCAGCAGCATGCGCACCGACCAGCAGCAGGTTCTGTTGACGCCACTCTGAATGGGAGGAGCTCATCGTTGTTGTCTTCTGCTGATGCAGCAGAAGCCGCTCCACTGCAACTAACAAGAACAGCATCATCAGAGAGACCAACTGCAGCAGCACCAGCAACAGCAGCAGCAATAGCCCCAGCAGCAGCAGCAACAAGCGAACAGACAGGGCTAGCTGTATCTGCATCAGCAGCCTTTCCTCCCGCCAATATCCGTAGCAGCAGCAATGGCCTCCCCACAGGAGGTGTCGGTACACCTGAGTTGGCTGCAGCTGTGCAGACAGAATCCCCACCATCTAACACCCTCCCGGCTTGCACCACCACAGGCCTGCAGCATCATGCTACCAGCAGCAGCAGCAGCAGCAGCAGCGCAGCTAACGATTGCAGCCCTTTGGCTGGGTGTGATGCAGAAAAGGCGGCGGCAGCAGCTGCAGAAGCCGTCGCAGCTGCAGCCTTGAGTCTTAGGCTGCGTTCACAGCGGCAGCAACGGCAGCAGCAACACCAGGAACAGCAGCAGCAGACACAGCAGCAGCAGATACAGCAGCAGCAACTGCAGCAACAGCAAATGCTGCTGCTGCGACCTCAGCACACACCTTGTAGCTCTAGTGCCCCTGCTGCTGTTGCTGCTGCTCACGTGCCTTTCAGAGGAGACAGTCTCTGTCGTCCCCAGCTGCCTGGTGGGCTGTTCGCAGCAACTTCCCTGACAGCAGCATATGATGCAGAGAAAGTAGATACCTGGAAGCAGGTGCAGCAGCAGCTACAGCAGCAGCGGGTGGCACTGGCGGCCGCAGCAGCAGCAGCATCAGCAGCAGCAGCAACTGCAGCAGAAAAGCTGCAAGTGTGTGCCTCGCCTGGTACCATCGCCCCTCAGCAGACCTCTGCTAACGAGCTGTCGGTACAGGAGTTGCTGCAGCAGCAGCAGCAAACAGACCAACAACTACTGCAGCAGCAAGACGAACAGCAGCAGCAGCAGCAGCAGCAGCCTCATGTAGGGTTGCAAAAGACTCACAAGGTGTCTGTAAAGAGAGAACGTAAATACAATTTGCCTTCGTGGCCTGCAGGAAAGCCTGCAGCATCGGCAGCAAGTTCTCCCAGCTTCCAGCAGCAGCAGCAGCAGCAAAAGGGACAGGTTGAGCAGAGGATGAATGAACAGGCTAACAAGCTGCTGCCGCTGCAGCAGGCTCAAGGAGAGGGGCAGCAGCAACAGGCGCTTGAGCTCCTTCACTCTGTAGGAAGCACTGGCTATCGGCAGCAGTCAGTAGGCAGCAGCAGCAAGCCGGCGCAGCAAGGGTTCTCTGCAGCAGCAGCTGCTGCTGCTGCTGCGGCTGATGCTGTTGCTGCTGCTGCTTCTGGGCGGGAATCGCCTTTTGCTGCTGTTGGCAGCAGGGAAGCAACTGCTTCTGTTGCTGCTGCTGACGAGGAGCAGCAAACATGGACCCCCTCCCTCTTCCTCAAGGAAACCCTCTTCGGCGTCCCCCTGCGCAGAGTCTCCGATAATGCGGGTTGGGTTTAGGGTTTAGGGTTTAGGGTTTAGGGTTTAAAGCTTAGGGTTTATGCTTTAGGGTCTACGGTGTAGGGCTTGGGGCTTAAAGTTTAGGGTTTATGCTTTAGGTGTCACGGTTTAGAACTTGGGGTTTAGGGTTTAGGGTTTATGGGATAGGGCCTGGTGCTAAGGGTTTAGGGGTTAGGTTTTGCTGTCTGCAGGAGGAGGAGATGTAGCAGCAACTGCAGCAGCAGGAGGAGCAGCAGCAAGGTTTCAGACAGCAGCGTCCTTGCCCTTCCTGCAGCGGCCGTACAGCCGCACAAATAGCTTCAATGTACGCAAGCCTCATGCTTGTAAATGAGTGTCAGCTGCTGCTGCTGCTGCTGCTGCTGCTGCTGCTGTTGCTGTATTTCCTGTATGCTGATCCTACGATCAAGCTAAAGCCACCCCTTCGCTGCGTCTCCCTCAGGAAACTGTTGCTGTTGCTGCTGCTGCTGACTGTCTCTCCCTTCCTCAAGCAAACAGAAAACCTGTCTCCTCTGTAACCATGCGCATCTGCAGGACTCTATTAGGGTTGTGCCAGGGCAGCAGCAACAACAGCAGCAACGTTTACAGCAAAGGCGGCAGCAGCAACAGTGGCTGCAGCAGCAACGAATGCAGCAGCAGGAGGTCATCTCGGCTGCTGCTTGGTGGGAGGAACAGCCGCTGTCTCATGAGGAGCAGCAGCAACAGCAGCAGCAGCAGCAGCACCGCTGGCAACATTGGCAACGGAGCCAACAGCAGCAGGAGCGGCATTCGCGAGAGGCATCAGCAGCAGCAGCAGCAGCAGAAGCAGAAGCAGGAATCAGGCAAACAGAAGGTCAAGAAAAAGCAGCTACCAGGCGACTGCCACGCAGCCCGTTGACCCTTGATGGGGAGACACGGAGACGCCACAGGAGACGCAGCAGCTACGAAGAAGAAGAAGAAGCAGAAGCAGCAGCAGCAGCAGCAGCAGCAGGCTGTAGGCTTTCTTCCTATATCAGTTTGTGTGGAGATGAGAATGTAGTGAGAATAGCCCTTGGAGGAGACAGAGACAGAAACGGAGACAACGGAGACACCCTGGCAGAAGGGGACACCCTGGCAGAAGGAGACACCTTGGCAGAAGGAGACACCTTGGCAGAAGGAGACACCAACACAAGCCAATGTGAAGCTGCTGCTGAAGAACAGCAACACTATGGAAGAAGAAGAGACAGACACAGAGACAGAAGCAAAGACGGAGACAGAGAAAGAGACAGAGAAACAGATAGACACAGAGATAGAGACAGAAGCAGAGACAGAGACAGAGAAAGAGAAAGAGATAGAAACAGAGACAGAGACAGAAGCGAAGACAGAGACAGACAGCGAGATAGGAGGGAGGATAGAGATAGAGACAGAGACAGAGACAGAAAAGGAGACAGAGGCAGAAACAGAGACAGGGAGGGAGACAGATACAGAGGCAGAGACAAAGCTTGCTGCATATCGAGGTTGTCTTGCTGCGACCCCGGCCGTCATATAGAGACTAATCTGCTGCATGCATCTCACCTAAGTGAAAGGAGGAGACTATGGGGAAACAGCAACAGGAGACAGGGGGAGACAGTGGGCATGGTAGCAACGGAGACAGTAGGAGACACAGGGCATCCCTGCGACTCTATCAAGTCTTTCTCAGAGCCAACCAGCGCCGAAACAACAAACACTGCTGCTGCTGCTGCTGCGGCTGCAGCAGCAGCAGATGATGCCATAGCTGAAAGGGAGGCAGACACAGAAATCGACTCCCGTGCAACACCAGCAGCAGAAGCAGCAGCAGCAGCAACAACAGCAGCAGCAACACGGACACCGCAACGGCTCTTCTCCTATGAATACCGCCGCCTAATACACCGTGGGGATACGGTTGACCCTGCTGTTGCTGCTCCAGCTGCTGCTCTTGCTGCTGCAGCGAGGGTGGCTACGTTGTCGCATGCTGCAGAGACTAGAGGACCAGAAGAGCACGTTGGAAGGGACAGCCGCAGGAACACCTGCGGTAGCGCCAGCCGCTGCGGCAGCCGCTGCAGTAGCCAATGTACCAGCAGCTACACCAACAGCTGCAGCAGCAGCTACAGCAGCAGCTACAGCAGGCAACAAAGGGCTCCAGTGAGTCAACGCGAAGACGGGGAGGTTGGAGGCAGCTGGCTGCTCTCTTCGGAGCCGCAGCAGCAACAGCAGCAGCAGCAGCAGGAGCCCACCGAAGCCTCTGCAACAGAGACGTACACCTCAAGCTGGGGAGACAGTTGGGGACACCGCAGCAGCGAAGGGCAGCAGCAAAAATGGCCAGACGAGCAGCAGCAACAGTGGGAGCAGCAGAAGCAGTGGGAGGCTGATCAGCTGCAGCAGCTGCAGCAGCAGAAGCAGCTGCTCCTGCTGCAACACCAACAGCAGCAGGAGCAGCACTTTCATACTGTGTCCAATACCTCCTCCCCACGCACAACGTTCCCCGAGTTTGTTTCTTCTGCTGGCTCGTGGACTTCACAGCAGCAGCAGCAGCAGCACTTGCAGCAGGAGGCATTCTTGGTGCAGCCGTCCCTGTGGGGGGACGAGGAGAGACATCGAGGAGACAGCAGGGCAGTCTTAGCTGCTGATGATATCTATGATGGAGGAGACAGCAGCATTTGCACCGAACAGAGGCCACCTAGTGCTGCTGCTGTATCCCCGCAGTCTGTAACTGCGTCACCTCGCTGCAGCAGATCCCGTGGGCCTGCTGCAGGAGCAGCCGCAGCAGCAGCAGGGGCAGATGGGCGCAGCTTTGGTGCTACGGATGCTGCTGCAGCAACAGACTCACCAGCAACGCAGCAGCACCCTTGTCCACCCCACACTTCAGTGTCTTCTCCCCATGCATATCAGCAGCAGCGCAGCAGCAGCATGAGAAGAAAAAACAGCCAAGGTGTGCAGACACCTGTACTTGCAGGACTCACAATACCAGCGTCAGCAGCAACTGCTGCTGCTGCTGCTGCATATTTGCCGTCTCTTGCGAAGGAGATCTTACGCATTCCCCCCCTTAAAGTCGGTGCACGCAGGGGGGAGAGGGGACGGCAGCCGCAGCTGCAGCAGCTGCAGCAGCAGCTTCAGAAGCAGCTGCAGAAGCAGCTTGAGCAGATCCCTCAGATACAGCTACAGCAACGCACATCCAGTATGCGGAGTACGGCTCTGCAGGAGCAGCTGCAGCACTTGTTGCAGCGGAAGCAGCAAATTCTGCTGCATGACAGGTTGAACAGCAGCAGCAACATAGCAGCAGTCATGCCGCCTGCTGCTCAAGGCAGTCACCTCACTAACAAACTCCGCTTCAGCACAACAAGCGAACCCCCCTTTCCTGCTGCTGCCAGTCAGCAGCAGAAGCAGCAATGCGAAGAGCAGCAAGAAAACGCTCCTCAAAGGGACTTTGCAGCAACCGCTGCAGCAACAGCTGCAGCAGCACCTTCAGCAGCAGGCCCAGCAGAAGATGCAGCAGCAGATACAGTAGAAGGTACAGCAGAAAATGCAGAGGCTGAAACAGAATCAGAAGCAGCAGCTGCTGCAGAAACAGCAGTAGCATCTGCTGCTGCTGTCCCTGCCTCGGCCTCTACACGTGATGCACCTGCTGTTGGAGAAGTAGCAGCAGAAGATGTAGCAGCTGCTACTGCTGCTGACCCTGCTGCTGCTGCAGTTATCTCTCCTGCTGCAGCAAGTGCCTCTATAGCAAACACAGACGACCCGCAGGAAGAAACAACGGGAGTCTCGTCAGCGCCTCCTTCTGTCCCCACGGAGTTGCCTCCTGAACAGCCGCAGCAGCAGGCGTTTGCTGCTGTTGCTGCCGTTTCTGCTGCTGCTGCTGCTGCATCAGCTGGAAAAGAAGAAAGTCAAGTAGGTGAAGACATGGACACAGGGCAAATCTCTGCCGCTTCGGAGCTTGTTGCTGCAGCAGTAGAGACAGCAGCGAGGGACTGGGAGATAGGGGCAGTGGCGACTGCAACAACACCAGCAGCAGCAACAGCAGCAGCAGAACAGTTGTCACCTCGTGTATTGCAATGGGAGGAGCTTCTTAGCAAGAGCTCTCAACGGCAGCTGCTGCAGCAGCAGCAGCCAAGCACGTCTGCAGCCGCTGCTGCACACAGAGCTAGAGAGGCAGCTAAACGAGCTGCTGAAGCGAGCAGAAAAGCCATCTCCGCAGCTGCAGAAGCAGCTAGGGCAGCAGCGACTCCGTTATCCCGTAGCAACAGCAGCAGCAGCAGCAGCAGCAGCACCGACCTTCACAGACATCAAAAACCACCTTTTCCAAGGCGGAGCAGCGCGCAGCTACCACCAGTTGTTGCATGGCGGACACTTCGAGAACCAAATAGACACAGCAGCAGCAGCAGCAGCAGCAGTAGCTGCAGCAGTAGCTGCAGCAGTAGCAGCAGCAGCAACAGCATCACCAGACAGGACCCAGGTGGCCGGCCGATGAGACCCTCCGTCGGTGCACGAGGTATCGCGACTGCAAGAAGCAGCACATCCGCTGCCGGTTCTGAGGCTGCTGCTGCTGCTGCTGCTGCAGCTACTGCAGCTAACTCAACGCAGTCATGTAAAGGAGTAGACCACTTGAACGTGCATACAACAGCCGGAAAGCAGGAGGAGGTTTGCGCATTCTCAAGTCAGTGCAGCAGCTCAGCAATTCAAGAGGCGAGGGGAACCCCGCCTCCAGATAGCAGCAGCAGCAGCAACAGCAGCAACAGCAGCAAACGCAGCAGCAATAGAAGCCAACGTGCATCTGAAGGGGAGACCGAAAGCATAGAAGAGTATCCTCACGGTACGGTGATACCGGGTAGCAGCAGCAGCAGCAGCATCAGCAGCAGCAGCAGTGGGAGCCGTGTCCGTCCTCGTGTATTGCTCATGCAGCTGCGCCTTATGCAGCAAGAGGAGCAGCAGCGAGCAGCAGGTCTCCACTATCTGCAGCAGAAGCAGCAGCAGCTGCAGCGGCTAGCACGCATGGAGACAGCAAGGAAGGCAAAGGCTGAAGCCATAGCGGTAGAGAAGATTCACAGACGCATCGCCTGTAAGCCTCTGTATACAAACTCACCTGCTGCTGCTGTTGCTGCTGTTGCTGTTCGCGCTGCTGCTCGAGCTGCTGCTGCTGCTGCTGGTGCTTGTGAAGCAGCAGCTATAGTCAAGGCTCGACAGCTTGCCTGGTGCGGCAGCAGCAATAAAGTTGCTGTTGCAGCAACAGCACAATGGTCTCCCGCATTCGTGTTTGGCGGTAGCAAGTTGCATTGACTGTCAGTGTGCATACACCCCAACTATGTGCGTCGTCCGCAGCACTCGACGCACTGCAGCAGCAAGTGCTGCAGCAGGAAGCGGTGCGCAGGTGTACTAGCGCATTGCAGCAGCAGCAAATGAAGCAGCGGCAGCAGAAAAGACAAAGCCGGCTCGTCCAAAGCGGGAGTAGTATCCAACAGCAACAGCAGCAGCAACAGCAGCAGGATGGAGAGATTGGCGGCATTCTGCTGGGATTTCAGCCAACGGTAAGCAGCCTTCTACGTACTTCGTTATGCACCACCGCTCCATTCCGTCTGTCGCTGCTGTCGCTGCTGCTGCTGCTGCTGCTGCTTCTGCTGCTGCTGCTGCCCTTCTCGTTGTTGTTGCTGCTGCTGCTGCCGGTGCACTCTGCCTCTCCGACTTGTCGTTATAAAGGACAGTTGCAAGTGCGGGTCAGCTTTGCAGCAATCTCCACTCCTGACGGCAGTATGGGAGCACAAGCGAAGGAAGGCGCAGCAGCAGCGGCTGACGAAGGCAGCAGCCTACAGCGTGCTGCTGCAGCAGCAGCAAGTTTCTCTAGGACGGCTGCAAAGGCTGCAGCAGGAAGCAGCGGAGCAGTACGACACCCCTGTTCAGATCCAAGTAGACCCTGCAGCATCAGCTGCTGCAGTTGCTGCTGCTGCTGTTGCTGCTCCTCACATTACTACTAACTACCCTACACGCTAGCCGTGGCTGCTGCTGCACCTGGCTTCTGCAGCATCAGTTCTGCTGCTGCTGCCTCTGCCTCTCTCTCTTATGTTGCTGCTGCGCAGGCTGGCCGCTGCTGTTGGCTTCCCTAAAGTTGAATTGACACACTGTGAAGCTTAAAAGAAGTTCTGCAGCAGCACCAGCAACAGCTGCTGCTGCTGCTGCAGCAGGTGTCGCAGATGAACCACAAAGGGCAACTCTGTGGAATGTAGCATAAGCCTGTGCCACCTGTTGCTAGGAATGACTGTTTAGGGGCAACCAAAAGCAGCAGCACCAGCAGCAACAAACGCAGCAGCAGCAAATGAAGCAGCAGCAAAGGCAGCACGCTTCAGTAGCTGTAGAAGCGCGAGCAAGTGAGAATGTACACTTAGAATAGTGCTGCTGACGACACAGACGATAAGGATACTCATGCTGCAGCAGCAGCAACAGCAACAGCATTTGCTGTTGATGCTGGTGCAGCACGAACAAAAAGCTGCCTTTCGGTGCCGCTGGCACGCGCTGTTGCTGCAGCCGGATGGCTGGTGTTACTACTGCTGCTGCCGCTGCTGCTGAAGCAGCTGCTGCCTTTATATACGCTACTTCCTTCCTCGGGTGCCCCATATCAATAGGGGCATTCAAATCTTGGTGCATTGCTGGTGTTGCGGTAGCAGCAGCAGCAGCAGCAGCACCTGCTGCTGCTGCTGCTGCTGCAGGGGTTGCTTCAATTCTCACAACTGCGCCGCATCTCCATTTCTGTTACTGTTGGCATCTTCTCTGGGTGATATCTTCGAAAGGGAGCCACCAGCAGACAGGGGGCTTGTGTTGCTTGCTGCACGTCTAGGGGTTGCAGTCTCCAAAGGTACAGCAGCAGCAGCAGGAGCAGCAGCAGCAGGTGCATCAAAGGGGGCAGCTGGAAGATCACGGTCTCCAACCTCCGCCATTGAGCCCAGGGGGAAGAGGCCTGGCTTAGGGGCTGGCTTCTTCCTTGAGTGTATGTACAGATAGACGCAGCTGACTACAAAAAATATAAAGTAGACCTGCAGCAGCAGCAGCAGCAGCAGTAACAGAAGCACATATTAAGGCGCAACCAGAGCAGCACAACATGTAAATTGCACTACCAGCAGCAGAAGCTTCAAAGTCAGCAATAACAGATGCAGCAGCAAAGTCAGCAACAGGAGTTTCACAGGTAGCAACAGCAGCAGCAGCAGCAACAACAACAACAACCACAACAACAACAGCAGCAGCAGCAGCAGCATTAAGGAAGAGCATGTGTAGTGTACGTACACCCGCACAGATATAGGGAGCCATATACTGCTCTTCCATAACTTTCTTATCGAGTTCTATTGACGGCGACTTTTGCTGCATGAGGCATCCTAAGATAAGCAGAAAAACAACTCCAAATGCTGATAGAAACGAGCAGCAAGTTGCACAGCAAGGCCAACTACACGCCATCTTCCCTGCTGCTGCTGCTGCTGTTGCTTTTGCTGGTGTTGATAGTGCTGGGAATGATGATGCTGCTGCTCAGTTGCTGCTGGGATGGTGGTTTGCTGCTCCTCTTGCTGATGCTGAGAGCTGCTGATACTGCTGCTGCTGCTGCCACGCGAGGCAGCTCAAGCAGCGTCTCCTTATCACTAAAACTCTATTCTTCTGTTGAAGGAAAGCTTGAGCTGAATCTTCAGATGCAGCTACAGTGTACATGCAGCTCGGCGAGAGGCTAGCCGATCACACTCTATGGATAGCAAGACGTTCTGCTGCTGCTGCTGCTGCTGTTGATGCCTCTGCGGCACAGCTGCTGCTGTTGCTGTTGCTATCGCGCTTGCAGTATGGTGAATGTGGTGTTGCTGCTGCAGCTAATGCAGAAATTACGTGTTACGGCGTCCAAGAGGCAACGGCCGGTGAGGGGCCTGCGATTACTGCAAGGTGAAGTTAATATTCCAGTTTATTTTTATCGTTAAACACAATAAAACAAACAATAGAAACTAAAGAAACATCGAAAACACCAAGCCTGGGGCTTCCAGAAACCTTCGTTGACTTAAAAGAAAGCTCTTCATTGGCTGGGCCCCCGGCAGGCGGGGCCTCTGACAGGGTAGGAGGATGAAAATAATGTGTAGCTGCTTCAAATTTTGTTAAAGTACATGTTCTGGTATCTCGACACTGTTATCAGGGTTGTTCTACAACCATCAATGCTGCTGCAGCTGCGGCAGCAACAGCAACACTCCTCATTGGCCGAATGGGGCTTGTACTGCTGCTGGTGTCGTGCTGCCTCGGGGCCAAATTAGCAAATCAAGCTCTTATCAATTCACACCTCTTGACCAACACGCCTATTCTACGAAGAGCTCCATTATAGGCCAGGCCCATAGCATTCACGAGAAAGCCGCCCAGTCCGGCTGCAACATAGTAAATCCTGGTAGCACAGAAGAGGCATTGCCTTGGAAGGGTGTTACGAGGTGGCTAGAGCTTTCAAATGCTCCAGCTTTGATGGGAACATCGGCTCACGGTCGCATTTGGGAATCGGGCTGGGTTTACAGCTTCAACTGTAAGGTTGTACGGAGCATACCCTAGGTAAAGTTGGGGCATGCCCTCCAACTTGTGAGCAGGCTGCCCACTAGAGAACAAGTATGATTATAATAACTCCCTGTAGTGTTAGTACATGCAACGAAGGGGGCTTGGTTGGGTTCGCATGTGAGGCTGTCGTGCAGCTGGGGTTCCGGCGATTTGCGTTGCCATTCGTCGCACGCCGCCTCCTCTCCGTGGGCGGAGGCAAACGGGTGCCGAGGGGCTACGGTTGTCTACGGTTGTGGAAGGAGCTCAGTTTATTTCAGGAACTCTCATCTTATTATTATTTGGAACTAGTGCATCTCGCGACTGACCTCACTTGGGCTGACGGCTCATGCTTGGTAACACCACACGGTTACCCCTGAAAGTTGCGTGCAGCGCTCCACAAGAGTGTTGCCTTCCAGCCCAGAGAATAGCAGTAACTGATAGAGGGAAGGAGCCATTTCATTAGCCGTTTATCTTAAACACATCCACACATTGGAACAATGCAAATAGAACAGCAGTTACCCTCGGAGGCTACAAACCGCTGGAAACATTACCGAACAAGAATAAGACCAGTCTCTGTATCCTATCATGAGAAAAGTGCATTCGAAACAAAACGAATTCACAAAGAATGTCTCCGAACCTGCCAACCGTCCAGATATGGCGAACGTTGTAGCATGCTCGAGGTGACTGTTGTAGCATGTTTTAAATGAAGCAGTGACGAATGCTCCTACTGGTGAGTAACCTGCATACCAACGGGCAATGTAGTGTCTAACAATGTCACATAGAGTTAGTGCATACAGCGAAACGGGGCTTGGATGAATTTTCACTTGGGGCTGCCGTGCAGCACGAGTTGCAGCGAGGTGTACTGCAACGCTTGCCAGGGCGCTAACTTACCCCACGCGCAGGCAGCCGGACTGTCGGGCACTGGATACCTAAGGTGTAACGAGAGTCATCAATCTTATTGAAGGACTTCCGTGAGCTGAAAAACTGTTAACATATTTATTAGAGTCCGAAGAAGCAGCCAACTTCCCTCTCCAGTCCTTAGGAATCCAGCGCGATGCAGCCCAGCTGCCTCCGCGCGGGGAGAGGAAGCGGCCAGCACGAGTTGCAGCGCACCTCGCCACAACTCGCGTTGCACGGTAGCCTCACATGTAAACTCATTCACTTTACCTTTTAGTGCAAGCAGTTACTCTTTAAGCAATTGTAAGACACTGCTCCATCCGTTAGTAGGTAAGCTGTGCGCAAGTAGGAATGTACGTCTCAACATCATCTAGTTCATGCTACGGCAGCCTACCCCTTTCACTCGGAAGGCATACGACCTCTTGTACGCTAACCAAGTGACGGAAGGGAGAAAAAGAAAGATACGATGTAAGAAGGAAGGAGAGAGCCCAGGAGAGCTCTACTGATGCAGCACTTCCGCTAGCGACTCCCGGCTCGAGTTGCTGCCTTCTAGTGGCGCGGCCACTGGTCTGAACCGGCAGCCTGGAGCACATTAGGGGTTCACGAGCCGCCTTTCTATACCGAGAACCCTGGAGAAAGGGGCAATTTGTGGTGAGCCGCCCCAAGAGGACCCGTCTGCAGGGCCCGTGGGCGAGGGTTGGCCTAGCCGCAAATTCGGGGACCAGCCCCAAATGCTGAAAGCTGGGAAGGCTGTTATCTGCGGCTCCGAGCCAGCCATAAGAGAAAGGGAGCACTTGGAACACCTTGGAAAAGAAAGTGGAGCAGGACCCCTCCTAACGAAAGAGAACCGGGCAATTCATCACATTTGTTAATGAGAAGGATAGGCAATTCAGGGAGCATAAACCGAATCTACGCTTTCAGACGCACGTCCGCACTTGCCGTCGCTACTGTTGAGTTGAGGAGAGTCTGCAGATAGCCATCAGAGATAGACTTACGGAGTTGCTTCTCAGAAACCCATTCTGGCTGTCTTCTGTTACCTGCTGATCTAATCAAATATTTGCGTTTTTCGTGGCCTATGCGAGCTGCGAAACGTGCAACTATGATCTTAACTCTCCTCAGTTGCTCCCTCTCTTTGTAACGTTCCTTGTGTTGTCGGCGGGGGGAACGGGGAAAAATCGATGATTGCTGGAACGTTTCTGGAATGCCAGCATTTACTGTGTAGAGACATCTCCGAGTTGGTGGCAACTCAACAATGTTGGCCAAGGCGTTAACATGGGAGCGGGCCACGAA
>CAJFCY010000231.1:0-21469 GCA_904066265.1 Eimeria zaria | reverse complement strand
ATATATATTTGAGTGCTGAAAAGCACTTTAAGCAATAGATACACAAGCAATTACACTGAGTGCAGTCCACACGCCCGCTTTACGTACAAAAATCACAGGTATAAACAATCTTTCTACTTAGAAAAAAGGCTACTGTTTCTAAATTAGCTTCGGATTTTGTTACCCTCTACTACGCAGAGGAACTTAATCAAAAGCAGTGATTAATTTACTGATAAATGAGCCTGCCAAAATTTTGTTCTTAGGTACCTTTTGAATGAAAAGTACTTTTATTAAACGCATTTCTTGTGTAATGCCCACTTAATCTAATTTTCGAAATTTGTTCTAAGTAGTTTTAATATACCATCCAATTAAGTCTAAAAAAATTACTTATGAGGCGAGTTCTATTCCGTAAGTGTAGCGAGAGTCCTTGGTTTTATAAAAAGACTAACGTGAGCTGCAAAAAAGCCAAGTACTTATAAGAAAAGAGTCCGTAAAAGCAGTTAACCTTCTTCCCCAGACCTTAGGCAACCATAGCGCTGCCGGTCGGCTGCCTACGCACGGGGAGTTGGGGCAGCCCGGCATATGTTGCAGCGCACCTCGCTGCAACTCATGCTGCTCGGCAGCCCCATATGTAGACGCATCCAAGCCCCCTTTTGCTGCAAGGACTACCTCAATAGGCAATTGTTGAACACATCCTTCTCCGTTAATAGATATTCTACGCACCAGACGGTGTACACGTCTCGACTGCACGTAGGGCGCACGTCTCAGCTTCCCAACTGTTGAACCGTGCACGTAGTGCACGGCTCAACTGCTGCACGTAAGGCATGCTACAGTAAAGGAGAAAAATAAATCGTGTATACTTTAAATGATTACTTAGAGGGAGCGCCACATCTGACCGTCCTGTGTATATTCTGCGTATGTTATTTTCGCAGCTGCCGATAGCACATCGCTGTGACAACCTGCGCCCTGGCCTGCCTGCTAGCCATGCGAGGCACTATGTCCTCCCGGCAGGTAGGAAGCCGCTTTTCAATGCGGGAAGCTCAATCATAACTGGAAATATCTCTTTAGCCACAGCTACTGTGCAACACCAACGTCCCCGTCAGGCGGAAAACCAACCAGCCCCAAAACGTGGCCCCGACCAAAATAATCAAACGAACGAAAATGGTATTGTGGGGCTAGCTAGAATTAGAAGGAAGGGCGTAAACCGCAGACGGATAATAATAAACGCCACAGCATCTCAATATAAAGATGCGTACACCGCCAGATACCTGGAAGGGCAGCTGTTGACAAACGGTTATACGCGACCAATCGCTAGATTGCGCTTTGTTTGTCTTTGGCAGCAGCTACCCCTGCTGAGTCGACGAGGGTAGATAAATGAAGAGTTTGCGTCGTGCTAAAAATCGTCGGAAACTCACTTCTTTCGTAGGCTCTGCTGCCGTTCAAGATAAAATTCTTGTACCCTGTGACGCATGCTGACGCATTCTCTGTTAAACGCCAGTCCATCATCTCACCTTCCTTCAGTGACTCCTTCCTTCAATGAATGTGTTGCTCCCTTGTGGAGGGAGTTCAGAGTAGCATTGGTGGTTCCTTGAACCGTTTTAGAAAACAGGCACTAACGGGCAGGTGGCAGTTCCACACCGGTGGTCGATCTAGAATGCAGGCGCCTTGGCCTGCATTCTAGATCGACCACCGGTGTGGCCAACAGCAACCAATTCTACTATTAATGCACCCAACTTCGGACTCCTTCGTTTGCGCACTTCCTTGATCCTTGTTTAGCGCACATGAATCCATTAAGGATAGCCCTCATTGGCTAAATGGTAACTACCGAACGCCGTTTGGCGTAGGTTGCTCTCTAGCATTCCTGCGCTTGCTTCGTACGGCCCCGAGCTGCTGCAAGATGCGCATCAATCCCTGCAGCTGCAGGAATACGAGATCAACTGCCAACAGCCAGCTCAGAAGTACGCCCAGAGCAGGGTATTGCGGTGTAGACCAACAGAAACATGCCCTACGTGCAGTTGAGACGTGCCCTACGTGCAGTCGAGACGTGTACACCGTCTGGTGCGTAGACTATCTACCAACGGAGAAGGATGTGTTCAAAAATTGCCTATTGAGTTAGTCCATGCGGCAAAAGGGGGGTTGGATGTCTCTCCATGTGGGGCTGCCGAGCAGCACGAGTTGCAGCGAGGTGCGCTGCACCACATGCCGGGCTGCTCCACCTTCCCGTGCTTAGGCAGCCGACCAGCAGCGCTATGGTTGCCTAAGGTCTGGGGAAGGAGGCCAACTGCTTTTACGGACTCTTATAAGTATTTGGCTTTTTCGCCGCTCAGGATAGTCCTCTGATAATATCAAGGACTCTCGTTACAGAGGGGCTATCATACAGCCATCACGGCGGAGTGTATGCGTTCCTTCATCCTCCCAGCACCGCTTCTGCAGTGATTTGGATTATCCATGCCCCTTTGTTCTTCAGGGCCTGCTTCCAGGCGTCTAAACGTAGAGGATTCCAGTGGTGTTAGGAGCCGATAGGATCTGGTAGGTTTACTTTCAAATTGATGCTCACCACATAGACCTCAGTGGCCTCGTCTGGAGACCGAATTCTAGCGTTCTACTGAGTTACTCACCGCAAGCCTAAGATAATGTGGTGAGTTGACTAGTGTTTGCGTTTCATATCGTGGTAGAATGGCTTGCTTTTCAGCCGGACCCGTTTACTCTCAAAGTTTCGCCGACTCTTGCCGTTATTGTGTCTTCGACGAGAATTAGGCTCAGATGCTGCGCTTACGAATAGACAGGCATATTGCAACTCCGCACCCTAGTTCCCGGTACAAAATCCACTTAGCAGCTGGAGTCAGGTGCCGCTAGGAACACCTCCATTAATATGGAATTGCGCACACAAACAGGCCAGAGGCGGTATTGCAGTCACGGCCTTCGTATGTCTTGGCTCCACCGCCGCTCCGCACGCTTTTGTGGAGCTGATGAGTTTCCCTAATGGTTATATCGGTCACTATGGAGGCGCTGCTCAAACTGTTGTTTTTCCATCCTCGCAGCTCTTTTCATACTTCTGAAAGCTTCTGTTTTTGTGGCTTTCTGTGTTGGAAAAGGAGCAGTGTTCAGTAGGTCTCTCCGGAGGTCTGAGAATGAAATCGTCAAAGACTGCTGATTATCGCTTCGCACCCTTTTTTGAGTAAAGTTCAAACTACGAGCATGAATAGGCTATATACCTTGGTCATTCTCAAGCCCACTTTCTCCCTTCTCAGGCCCCGGTGGACGAGGCTTCTCTTCCTTGTCATGCAAAGCTGCTCCATCATCTTGAGAATGCGAACCCTTTCGGCCGGGCTGGAAAGCTTGCACTCGTTAGATTGAAACGATGCGCCAAGCCGTTGGTCGACCGCCGTAGGGCAGGACCTGATCAATATGCATGAACTAAGGGAAACACGGGTAAAAATAGACAAGTATTTCATGGAATAATTCTAAGAGGGGCTTATTCAGGGCGCCTTAACAAATAGTTTGATCTATGCACTTGACCGTTCCCATGCGGGAATGGGATGCGATCTTGCGCTTGTCCTTCTTAACCATCTGATGGTACCAAGTGGACTGAGATTTATCGACACTTGCTGAAGTCCTTCGCGATCAATAAAACAACAGAAGTACACGGGCCAATCGCTCCTAAACAGCAGTCGATCTCCTCTTCAGCCAACAGGCTTCCTGCGCACCGTCACCTAATGGCGTGAGGCTGAAGCAGAAAACGGGTGGCCTGCCGTGAGTTGAACCTTCCCTTATAGCACTTTCTGCTGCAAGGAGACCCCACAAGTGTTCTTCTCCTACCCCTTGTTGATGTATTGCACTAACTCTACATGCTATTGTTAAACACTTGCATTCGCTGGTAACCAATTCGCATTGCAGGCGCGTCGAGATACAGGCAGGTGCTCTATACAGGCAGGCCGCGCTACAGAAGGAAACGTGTCATGCTACAAATCTTACAGAGCGTCCTAGAAGCTTGAGACCGTGAATGTTACAGGCTTCAGACAGGGCGTGCTACAGGCCTCGGGCAGAGAGCACGTTACAATCTACAGACATAACAAGCTACAAGTATCAGACTGACCAAATTTCAGACATGGCATATTATGTGTTTCCGGCAAAAACATGCTACAATATTCAGACGAATATGCTACGAGCTTCAGAGAGACATGCTCCAAGCTTAGACAGATCATGCCCCATGCTACAGGCAGACCATGCTACACCTACTAAACCTTCTCTGCTCACTAGCATTGGCAGGCAGCTTAAAGTTGTGAATGGCCTTTAATAGCCCCAGAACTTGTATAGTTGAGTTGGAGACTACTGCCAAACATAACAGAACCGTTATGCGCGAATTTGCGCCAGTCTGTACAAAACCCTTGCTCGGGGAACATGAACGGGAAAGGCGGGTTTTACACTCAAGAGCATATCTTTGTCTTATTTATTTATGTACACACGTATAACTTTTTGGTGATCATATCGGAAAAATTAAAAGTCTGCGCTCATGGACCTCTCCGTCGCTTTGCGCTCTGTCGCGCGCCGCTCCTGTCGGGTCTTTCTCTGTTTGTTGCCGTGTCTTTGTGCTACCAGTGCATCGTCGATGTATTGATGCAATTTACTAAAGCACTAGATTAGACGGTTTTCCCTTACTTTTTCAGAATTGGGTGACGTGTAGGAGGAAACATTCCGGTTCTCGTCCGCCATTTTCATAAGACTCTTAGCGGGCTCCTACCCAACGGCAAAATGGCGGTGAGCGCCCAGGAAGGCTTGGACACGGAGTAGCCCCAATAAATAATAGGCTTCTGAATAAACCTAGATATGCTTTTCCTAGCCGGCTTTGAGCGGGCAGATGCTGTCGGGATGATGACGTTGCAGTTTTGCGCCTCGCCCGCGTCCGCTGGCTTGCAACCAACAAATATACTCTGTCTTTGCTTTGTGTTTTCGTGCCGCATGCAAAAGTGACAAATGTGTCTCTTAAATACTGAGATTCGGTTGTTCTTGATGCCGAGTTGACACTCAGTTGGGTGTGCCTGCTCGGAACTGGCTATCTGACTGTTTCATACAATCTATGTCTTTCTTCCATAGCCCCTTGCTTGTGGTTGCTGTGGTGTGACATATGTTTGTGTTGCTCATTTCTTGTTTTAGTCTTTCGCATGCGCTGTTTCAGGGCTTAAACAGGAAGTACTCGAAGAAGATTGAAGCCTTTGATCGGAGCATTACAAAGAGGGGCCAGGTCTCCGAAAGCAAAGGCAAGAAGGGAAAGGGTTATCCCGTGGGCCCCATCGTACTAGCGGTTTTCCTCTTTGTTGTTGTTGGGTCTGCTATAATACAGATTATCAGCTCAGCGCAAAGAGGCGCCCCTCTCCCGTAATTTTGCGCGTTCAGCTAGCCCTTGTTCAGACGCTATCACCCCGACGGCATCAATCTGGCCTTCCTCTTTCGTTGCGAGCCATCAGCCGCTCTTCGGAGTGCCTCTTCCGTGAGAGATAGAGCTTTAAGAGCTGGTTGGTTTGGCACTGCTTCGTGCGTTCTAGCCAGGTGGTTTTTAGTTTTAAAGCTTTTTCACAAAAGTTGCGTCATCAAAAAACTTTCGCGTGATTCGATACAAACTAGATGACCTTGGTGGCCGGCTGAGATTTCATTCAGCCGCTGCCGGTCCCTAAATAGGTTTAAACCGTAATTTTTGTGTGTGAAGAGGTACATCTGCGACTTGTTTGGGGGCCACTCTGCTTTGGCATTGAGGCCCCCGCCATAGATAGCAGTGGGGGGAGTATCCCTACGTGCTACAAAGGGAAGGTGTCATACAATATGATTCTGCTCTTATTCTGCACTATGCATGGAGCAGCATTAAATACTAAAGCCAATGCCCCACCTATAAGTGGGTGAAGTACGCATGAATACATGCATGAGGGAGCGCTTTTTTGGTCCCCCTTTACCTATGAAATTGGGTTGTCTGTGCCTCGAGGAGAAGCTCGCGGAGACAAGCGGGGGCGTGCACTTTTGTTAAGGGATCTTCATCGACGACTGCGAGGCATACGTACATTAATTCACAAAGCACACACAGTACACACGTTCAGAGCATGATGGCGCTGGTGTACGCACGCTTTGAATTTGCTGCAGAGGCAACTGGCAGTAGCAACAGATGCGTGCTTCGTGTAAAGCAATGCTGTACGTCTGTTGGGCGTGTTCCCTCGTACCAGGTGGCTGTACAGACTCCACTAGGAAGCAGTACATGAAAGTGTCGGCGACAATGTCCCAAACCGACATGGAATGCATGGCAATCATGAAAGCTATGGCAGCTGTGAAGATAGAGACGCAGAGAGGGGCTGGTACAAAGGTAGCCGACGTAATCAATGAATACTTCTCCGCGGCAGTTAGCGTCTATCGAAGAAACACACACACACACGCTCCCTGTACATCCCGTATGTGTTTTGCTCCGCGTTTTAGCAAAGCACTAGGAACTGCGTAGTCTACAAGGAACTTGTGTACTACTCTTCTGCCTAAAAAACTCACAGAGTATATCATAATGCCAGTCAGAAGAGAAACAAATAAGGAGCCAATTGCAGATGCAACTGCAACGACCTGAACAGAAGCAAGAAAGAGGAAAGAGGATTTGTGCAGACAACTACCAGGCTGCGTCGCATGACTGACATACTTCAAATGCCAACCACCCAATGTAAAAATTCTAGGCATTTATGGGACGGAAGGCGAGGAATATCGACTCTTAAGTTACCCCATGTAGATACGTCGCTGGCGACCTCGCTTGATTTAGACGGATGAAGGACTTGTCCATGGCAGGGAAAAAAGGCTTAGAGGATATGGACATCTGATGAACAGGATAACAGCACACGAAAAACCATCATCATGTGCATTCGTAATACCTCATCTGGCAAGCATTTACTGACTGGGGACAGCAACAGCCCCTAATTCCTCACCTCAATGTATCCTGAAGAGGTGAACCTGTCAACGATGAATGATAACGGGGTCATAATGCTTCCTAGCGTCGCAGACACAAATTCCAGTCCCGAGGAAAAATGCACCCCACCACTGAAGCCACCACTGTAGCTTCTAGTGCGGTTTAATTCCCTAACTAAGGCCACGCATGGCAGTGTATGCAAGCAAGGTTGAGTGCGCATGAGTAGAGAGTCTGCAACGCTTACGGAAACTGTTCCTGAGGCTTTGAACGACAGCTGAATCTTCAGTCGAGGCCAAGTGCTTAGTCGCCGCCCACGGAAACAGCAAGCGGATGGGCCGCGTTGCCCCCATGACGAGGCCGCCAACAGCAAAACTTCCCAAGTGATGAATAGAGCCAAGTCCCATAGCCACAAGGGGAGGGAACCACCCCACGTCTCTCTCATCTGCTCCTTCCGGAGGCGAGAAGTACCATACCGTCGCCGTGTAAGAAATGACGAAGTGCGCAAATGCCATCAGTGCCTCTATCACCCAAAACAAGGCCAACCACCAAAGGGCTCCGAAGAACATGAACCGAACGTCCCACACAAATTCCCTGTGCAAAGGAAGGATCCCAACGTCACCATTTTGCTCCAATCCCATTGGAACCTGCGGAGGACACCACAGCGGTGGCATTCAGCAAAAAGCTAAGCATGCACATGAAAAGGAGCAGTCGTCGGTGCTGCATGGGGTTGCTTGGATCTCTGTGTACCACACTGAGACTGGCGGCAATCAAAAGACAACTCTTGTTTTAAGCTCACCTCTGTCGCTCCTACATTTCCAGAAGACGCCATGAACACGTAAGACCAAAGCCACAGTCCTACCCAAACAATGGTGGCTGCAAGGCACACAATAGACGCATGATCACTGTACTGGCTGGATTAATACGAAAAGGATTATATTTAGGAAGATTCAACATCATGGATTCTGGAGGCTATTCGGTGAGCATGCTACCAAATGCGTTTTGTATGTTGTATGTTTGCCGCTGGCAAGCAGGGTGAGCCGTTCGACGAAAAGTTTACCTGCAGAAAAGCATATGGGAGTCAGGAAAACTTGTTGCATATCCCCAAGAGCCTGGGATGTGCACTCCATCACGCGCACAGCAGTCACAACAGCACGACGAGCCACGACGAGACCCATAACAAGGAAGCAGCCAATAGCCATCAAAGCAATTCCCACCTGAAATCGCACACCAAGTGAGGGGGAGCAAACGTATATGAATAATAGACTAACGACGCAACACGGAAGGAAAGGAACATGGCTTGCTAAGGAATATCATGTTTCCGCATGCGTATCGAAGTGAGTGAATGGTAGACAGCAGGAGGGCGATTAGTCGTGAGGAGAGGGAAGTTATAGAAGGACTGTTGGACGCACAAACATGGCTAGGGCATAGTCAAGAGAGTAGAAGTTGCCTTTGTCTTGGTCGAGGACACCGGATAAACCACTCTTTATGAGAACTCCCCCTGCCATGAAAGCCAAGCATATGCTGCCGGCAGCTGCAGAACCGAGCACGAGTCCAGGAGAGAGTCTGATGGATGCGGAGAAAACGAGCGAAATGAAAACCGCGAAGACTAAGTATCCAAATACGCAACCCCATGAGTTGACGAATGAGCCTATGGCGAACTGGAGCTGACGGAAGGTGTTGTTGAAGACTGGAACAAGCTGCGAACGAAGCGAAGGATCAAGAGGAATGCAATACGCATCTGCCATGAGGGTAGATGCGTAGGCAGGAGAAAGTAGTAGATATTCCGCTGTAATTGCAGAAGTTTTGGCAGCATCGATGCTGGTTTCTCGGATAGGAGTTGGGATTGTCAGCCCGTTAGTCACATCTTCCTCAGTGGGACACTTGGCCACACATCGCGCATCCCTCGTCATGATATAGGCGAAAGACTCGCGAGGATCAAGTGGAAAGTACAAATATGGTAAGTCCCGGACCTCAGGGTCTACACCGCATGTCTTTCCTTGATAGTTCATCCCTTTATACAGTCGTGATGGACTACCCTCCGTGAAAGCCAGCACAACAAAGAAGGAGCAGAAGAGCATAAATGCAACAAATGCTGTAAACCAATTGTGGTCTGTTACACGACGCTTTGGTTCGGAGTCTGCATTCGTTATTGCCGCCATTGATACAGGGTCTGCTCCTCCATACACTGTCTCCTGTACGACAGAGTCTGCAGAAAACAACAAAGAAGAGCAAACACAGCCCAAATAAACCCCATTCAACATTACACACAACATACACCTACTAGAATGATATGAGGAGATGTTTCTGTTAGACAGAAGGCAAAGTGGCATGTTGATGCAGTGAATGCTGCAGCTGCCGACAAACCTGGAAGTTGTGAGGGGGCGTCATGTTGGTGGTATGAAGAAGCCACCGGGTAACCCTGAGACCCCATCCCGAATGGTGGAGACGAGTATTCGTCAGGTGATCCAGCTGTTTGCATTTTGCAGCTGCACACAAACGAAGGAAGATGGGAAACAGCTTTCTTTACTTAAGTATCACAGACCAGTGGGTGCCCCTCCCTCGCTCCACGCCGAAGCTCTCCACAAGACAACTGGGAAGAATAGGATGTTTCGTGAAAACTTCAAGTAGCTCTAAGTGCTCTCAGTCGCAGTGGGTAGTCTGGAAAGGAAGAAGCACATCTGCAACTGCTCCAGACGTTAGATGGGCCGGAGTGCTAGTGCAGCTCTGTTTAACGTCCACCACGGTGAAGTAAGCAAGCATTCAAATAAAGGGGTGGCCTTAGAGTGGATGTGGGGACATAACTAGCGGGTTTTCAAGCAACAAACTTCAAATGTTATTGCACTTGGCATTCATGATAGGGGCCCTCGCCCTTTTGATCCCCTGAAAACTGCCGTCTGTAGTTTCTTTTTATTGCAAGTACGTACCGAAGGACAATGAAGAAGATGCTTTAAACGATTTTGAAACTGTTGTTGTCCTCGGTAATATGGAAAAAGCGGTCCGCGGTGGCTGTCGGCCGCGCCTTCCAACGTGCGGCGCCCTCGAGCAGCCGAGGGAAGGAGAAGTCAGAAACGGTTGCTTATCTGCAAAATATAGAGCTGCAATTGAAAATAAAGAAATCAGTGGGGTTCGATTTCACTTCACCGAATGCCGAGTGTTTCGGTAGCCGCTACAGGGAGGACTGGTCGCCCTCACGGCCGCTAGCCCAGTACAGCACAGAGAACGACGGGCTGCAACAAAAGCGAAATATGTTTGTATATTTTGGAAGGAAAATGCATGCGACCAATATTTCATTGATCTTTCGCATTATGTTCTCAAGGTGGAACAAAGCATGGCATCATGCCTTCTGTGGTGCTTCGTGGTCCTGTTCATGTGTAGAGACCGCAGGCGTGCCGTGCGATGGTTAAAAGCGTTGCTGCATAGCTCTGATGTGGCAACTCCGTTCACTTTTAAAGATGTATTTGCATTTATAAGGGCTGCTGAATCCTCACAAAGTTTGCCATGAACTGTTCGGGGTGTCTACGATTGGCTCCTCAGCTGTGACAGTCTCCTGCTATAGGCTGCTGGGTTTGGTTTGTTGCCGGAGAGAGTGCATTGTGTTAAGTCGCCAAAAGCTTAGCTGCCGATAGAACGAATATGTACATAATACAGAGGAGCGACAACTTCTTCCGGTACTCCTGCTCTGTCCGCTTCCTCGCACGGTTGGCAAGATGGGCTCGTTCGGCTGCATTTACAGTTACAGGGGATCTTATTCGCAATTTTCTTCTTGATCAATTCAGTCTAGTTCTAACAGTTTTCTCATTTTGAAGTATGTGATGCTACGGCGGTCATTTCAGTGTCTGTAGCAAGCAGCGCTCAGGAGCCAGCTCGGGAGCGCGGGTCGGCGAAGAATAAGTGGTACAGAATCTAGTCCACAGACAAAGTGGGTGCACTGACTACTTTTGCTCTATCAATAATGCAATATCAGCATGAATCAAGCGTTGAGAAGGATAGCCGCCGGGTGCATTCGTTCTGGGGACACCTTACCAACGGCACGGTGCAAGTGTGGAGAGATATCACCCTTTACTGCAACACCTGCTGCAGGGCAGTCCTGCATACAAGCATGCCAAGACCTTATTCTAGTGCAGCCGCACAACTGAATGTTTACTTATCCCCAAGTAGCCAACATGCACGCAAGTAGATGTGCAGGCCTAGCTTCTGAGGTAGCACGAAGCATCTGCCATCCAATCGCTTCCAAGCCGGCGTGCACGGCTGTGTCCCTGGTTGCGCAACACGGGGTGAGTCCAATGAGGAGGGGAAAACGTGGAAAGGCTAGAACTGCGGTTACAGGAAAGTACAAAAATGACGAGAAGAACAACGGACGAGCCGCATTTGTCAATGTTGCTTATGTCTGCGGTTATTTCTGCCAACTGCATCGCGCTGTAAAATGGTTTCGCAGTAGCCTTATCAGTGAAGATGAAAGATGAACTGCCCTTCCGTTTCTGGAGCATCCCAACAATAGCAAATAACGTTGCGAGATTGCGGCGGCGCACAATATCAAGTTTACATGAAAGGGTGGAATCAACAGACCTCAGTCGTAGCCATGGCCCATATAGACGAAAAAATAAAAATGGTGCCGCCGGGGTAGCCAGGAGTAATGGGAAGCGCGTAAACAACAACAGGAAAATGATCAGCGCTGGAGGTTGCATATAAAGATACGGTTACCTCTAAACACGTTAAAGAAGGACTGTCGGTAAAAGGCTATACGTGGCCAGGCATGTGATGGGTATGCCCATTCCGCTAATCGGCTACGCAGAAACGAAGGGACGCGTAGATAATCCTGAGGAATTTATTCGAGCAGATAAACCTCAGAAACTCATTCGGGTTGCCGGTCTTGTTTCTATTCAAGGTAGCTTTCTCACTTTCTGCGGCATGCGTTCCTCGTCCTGCGTGTGCCCCTGGTCTCACTCCCTACCAGTGCTCCTTTCCACAACTGATTTGCTGCCTTTTTGTGGGAAGATTGCTCACAAACTTTAGTAATTCGCTGAACCGTTTTAGAAAACGGACGTTACTCTATTGTCCGCCGATGTAATACTACCAACTGACCGCTACGTTAGGTAGTACTTCTACGGAGTTCTTGGTCTACGCGTCATCCAGCGCGTTGCACAGGGGTCAGAATTCACTAATTCCATGTTACACGGGTTCAGGCTAGTGAATTTCGTATTTTCATCGCTGGCGTTCCTGACCTTGCTTCATGCGGCCCCAAGCTGCCTCCGCAAAAACCAGTATACGAGATCCACTGCAGCACGTTCCGCTCAAAAAGCGGTCAGAGAACAGTGTTTGCGTGTAGATCAGGAGAGCCAGAGAGAAACGGATCAAACAGGGCACATTTGTGTCCTGTTTGATCCAAACAATAAACAAACAAAGTAAGTAGCCAGGCTCTTTCGATAAATTTTGCTGGGCAGAAAGCAGTGTATGGTGCAGCTGCTTGCTGCTTAGTATTTAGGATTTAGACAACCTGCTTCTGGCTGGTTAGCGGGACTGGTGCTCCCAAACATTGTGTCGCGTCGTTAATTCACGCGATATGGCGCTAGCAAGCTTCGGACCCCTGTCAGCAATGTCCGAAACGCGAATACTTTGCAGAATAGATTAAACAATTGGCCATCTCCCTGTGCTCTTGCTGAACTGGAACAGAGTGGGCATATTTCCTGATTTCATCCACTACAGCGCCTCTGGCTGACGGTGAACCGGAAAAGGAACCCTTTGGAATACCCGTTCATTTCGTTTTTAGGTAGCGAAAGGCCCTGCAAGATTCTGGGTCCACGAATGCTTCGGCACTTTTGTTGCTGAAATTCCGAAGATGTGAGGAGAAATTCTTCTCTTGTGGGCACATCCTATGCTACCAAACGAAAAGCGGACAGCTCTCCGGTGCCTTTAGCGCAACGTAGCCTATTATGGCCGGATTGTTCATGAAGTGCAGAGTGTTAGTACGTTGCAGAGATGGGACCTATAATTGGCAGGATGCATGTGCCTTTTAGTACCCGAAAAAATCACCGTTTACGTTGCAGTGACTGCCCCGTTATCGGTTCTTATGTTTTCCAAAGAGCGAAGCCGCGTGAATTTCTAGGCACTGGGAATAGCGCAGAGGGAATGGGAATCGCGGCAAAAATGTACAGCTGTGGAACGCAGTGTCAGGATGCTGGGGACTCGGAAGTGTGGGCCGTCTACCACGGTGCCATATCCTTGATAAACTGGACTGGCGATTCCTATTGAATGAGCCGATAAAGCTCCCAAACAATTCGTTTTATATCAAAGAACTGAGGGCCGTAGGAGTGCTGTGACAGATGTTGGTGGCAAGCCTGAACAATGAAATGCCTGCCACGTAAGCAGTATCAACACTTTTTTGTTCCCCCATCGGGTCTAGCGTACCGGGTATTTCTGTTCCCGTTCGTTGAAACAGTATGAGAATCAGGCCAGCTATTTAATCTCTATTCGATCCACCAGTTTTTCGGACTACCACCATCGTAATTGTAGCGAGAGTGATCTTATCAGAGGACTATCCTGAGCTAAGAAAAGGCCAAATACTTATAAGAGTCCGTAAAAGCAGTTGGCCTCCTTCCCCAGACCTTAGGCAACCATAGCGGTGCCGGTCGGCTGCCTAAGCACGGGAAGGTGGAGCAGCCCGGCATGTGTTGCAGCGCGCCTCGCTGCAACTCGTGCTGCTCGGCAGCCCCATATGGAGAGACATCCAAGCTCCCTTTTGCTGCATGGACTAACACAATACACAATTGTTGAACACTTCCTTCTCCGTTAGTAGGTAGTCTTCGCACCAGTCGGTGTACACGTCTCAAATGCACGTAGGGCACGTCTCAACTGCTCGCAGGGCATGCTAAAATAATCGTGAGTACTGGCTGTTAGGAAGGAGTATTATTCAAAAATGGGTGTACTAGTGACGTAGTCAGGATTGTTATGATGCTCCTAGAGGCTTCTACTCTGGTTTCTGTCCAAAGAACTTGTTTGTACGCGTCTTCCTACGAGACTCTTGCGTCCAATAAGACGCAGGCACACCGAGCTGTACATTGGCGGACTGTTGACCATGAACGATTGAGCACGCACTATTCGAAAGCGGCTGGACATCGTCAAGGAACGGCCCGAAGAATTTCGTCCTGGTTCACAAGAGGGGAAACTAGAGCATGTTCTTTGGACCATTATCCAAGAAATTTGCACGGTTGACACTGCCCCCATACATGCCGAGTTTAAAGGTTGCGGGGTTTCTGCGTTTCCGCAGCAGCGAATACAGCAGGAGTCCTCCAGTAGCTCATTCAAAGTGGTCAGAGCCATGAAGGCGTGTACTGCTGGGAGGAAACAAAGTGGTAACAGGTGAAGTATGCTACATTTGCAATGTGTACAAATCATAGGTGGCAGACAGGCTGCTGAGGCTCACAAAAGTGACGGGCAGAGCACTACACTGCTACTGCATGGATCAAAAGTGGGCTTAGGAATGTTTGAACTGGAAGTTGCCTTGCAGGCAGGAGTTAGCGAGGTTCCGGTGCCGCTCACAATGGGCTGCCTCCTCCTCACAGGAGCGCGACGCACTTCACAGCTGCTGTGACGAGCTTCTGTTCCAAGGACGCCAAGAGACTTCAGGACGGATAAGCTACTGTTGGAGGAACTCTCAAGCATGTCTATTGTAGCTCACGCCAATAATCTGATAAGGTCGAGGATTCCGTTACAGAGAGTGCCAGTTGCCGCACACCCCTCTACAGCACCCATTGCAAGGCGGCTCGGCATGCAAAGCTGCTCTTCCTAACCCTTCTGAACAACCGCTCTAATGCGCAAACAAACAAACTAGACAACATGTACTAGTATAGCCTCCACTGATCGGCGAATACACTCAAACATCTCAAGACAAAGTATGGTACAAGCGGGCTTTCAGCTGCGCCCAGACCCCGAAATGCAGCAAAGTCCCCACTAGATGTGCCGTGTAGCAACCGACTATGCTTTTTGAAGTATATACCCAACACAGAACAAGAAAGAGGAGCAAACACTACGATCTGCGTGTCTGCACCTCTTACTGGGGTGTCTCTTTAGCGACGATGTGTACATACGGAGGGTAGTAGAGGGGTGTCTAGACAGTAACAGGGTAGTGTTGTGGTGTTTTAATTAGAAAATAGTATATAATATATGAATAACATCATTAAGCTGCAAATATAGTGTTGGGTGTACAGAGGAGGCAAGTGAGTGTAACAGGTGTGGGGAAAGCTGAAGTATGTATAAGGTATTGGGGTGTAAGAGTTGTAGGTAGGTGTATGATTAGGCATTAAAAACAATTATATTATATAGAAGAAGTAGTTTTTATTAAAATTAATTAAAAAAATTACAATAAAAATAAAAATAATAATTATAATTATAATTATTATTATATTTTAATATATAAATGAAAAAAAAACGTACAATTTACAGACGGGTTGCCGTAAGAGGCACGTGTTGCCTCAACCGTGCTGCCCGGTGGGCATATTAATACAAGATGCTTTCCCTGAAAAAGTAGGAAAAAATATAAATAAAATAATAAAATAATAATAAATAATAATAAATAAATATATATATTTATTAATTTACAGATAATATTGTTTTTTCTCCTGGCATATAATGTTTATAATGCTCGTTATTTATATACCCGTATGTATACACAGGTCGAATATCCTCAGCTAATGGTGGAAAGAGAGAAGTAATTAAACTATGAGGAGAAACCAAAGAAAAACAAAATATAAACAAATATATAATAAAAATAAAACAAAAATACATCATTTCGAGGTATTTTAACACAAAGTTTATACAATATTTAATTATAATTTTTTATTTTCATTGAACAAACAAACCACCGCCGACTTGAGGTGTATGTACACCCGAAACATGAATAACAAACATACTACGCTTTCCATGGTTTTGATGACTGTTTTAAAACAATTTCTTTGTATAATTTAAATTCTTTTTTCGTTTATTATGTTCATAGAAACGCATTTCAGTTTGTCCATTTGCTCTGTGGAGTCGATTCTCCTTCTTTTGTGTTTTTTTCTCTCGCTTTCTGGGTTGAGGCGGTACACCATTAAGCCAATCCTCTTTGAAATATAATATATATATATTAGCAATGTTAAAATACTCATATTAACAGAGAGGGAGAATGATGTACAGGGAGAAAAAGAAGAAAACCCCGAGTCAGCAGTTAATCGCTTATCCCTGGTTTCAGATGCCAGTCGCTGCAATACAACAAAACAACTTGAATACCCTTCACTTCTGATAAATACAAACAAACCCTAATCATAAACAATCTACAATCGTTTATTATATGCACCTCCGAGTTGTATTGTAACATGCTAGTCTGCTGTATTGTTATGCACAGTTCGACTTGTGTAAAGGCTGGCTACTGAGACTCAAAGAAAGAAGTGTTGAACTATCCGCCATTCTGTCAGTGCATGCAGCGAAAGGGAGTCCGTTATGGGGGTAGCTGGTATTGCCCTCTAGAAGGAATAACATCAAAGAGAGCTGCAACACATCATGGGCTGCCTCTGCTCTGCACCAGCCCCAGGCAGCTGTGCCTCTGTATGCACCATTGTTCTACTTGTAGTAGAATAAAACATTCGACGTGCTGCTTGCAACAAGTCAGCAGTTTTCTCCTCCTGTCTACAGGCATCTGTAACCCACTTTACTTTCATTGTGCGTGGATGTTTAACCCGCAACAACTTCATTCTGCATACAGATATTTGTCTCAAACTAATAACTGTACAATATGAACCGACCACCAAAAAACTTAACAGCAAGTTTCTTTCTCCATGCTTCAAAAATATTTCCGCCATGCAAAGGGTCCTCAGCACGGTGAGGAGAGGAGGCGGCCTCCCCTGCGGTAAAGCAAATTGAGGTGTAGCTAAACCCATAGGGGTAACTTCACAAGCAAAAGTACAGCATCTCCTTTTTATGCATGATTCAACCACGACTCCGCCGTATTGTTAAACTTGTTGTCAACTTTGAATGTTTGCCTTGGCGTAGGAAGTGGGTATGACGTGCTTACTCAGTTTCTAGAGCAAATCCGGACTGGGTAGACCGTCCCATGTGCTTCGAGGTGTATATTCTTCCCATGTTTGCAAGTAACTAGTCTAGCTGTTGGCAATTTCTCTAAATGCAAGAAAATAACCTATAGCCTCTTCCCCTACAAGCATGGTAAGCTGTCGATAGAGCGCCACATCGAGATGTATCAGTCTTTGAGGAACAGAAGTCTCCTTGTGAGGTTGGAGCTGCTGTACCAACGGGACATCTCCGGGTTGCTCGATATTCAGATACAAGCTGTAACATATTGGGCAACGATGATGAAGAGAAGGGGTTAAAGGGTGGAAGGCTCCAAGACGATGGAGTCTTTACGCATCAAAGTGAGACAATGCCAATTCGATTGCCCTAGTTGAGGAGAAGAGATTGCAGTGGATAATAAGTAAGATATAGAGTTTCTTGGTACTGGGATTATGAACGCCAAACTAGTTCAGGAAAAGATAAAAAGAGATTGCAGAAGGCGATCGGCAGCCGCCGGTATCCATAAAGCTGGGAGGAAGCAGGAAGCGGCTGACCTGCTTCTGTTACAATCTGCAAGTTCACATACTTTGATACTGCAAACGAAAAAACAGAGCTAAGGAAGTGCAGGTCCTAGACTTAGAGCAGGCGTACAATGAAAACAAGTAATGTAATCGGGGGAACTCGTAGGTACCCACGCATTCTGCGGCGCAATGATTAGGCTGACCGAGACGACAGCCGCATATGCAGGTTGGCGCCGAGTCGAGTGCCTTTGTATCCAAATTTCTGTAAAGGACCAGGAGGGTTGGGAGTTGCTAACACTATTACATACACAAATCGCAGTGTCTTTCTGACATCTGATATCACAGCGAGCAGGCACAACTTATCCGTCATCTCGTTGGGGTTGTCTCTGCGACTACTTCTCCCCAAAGGCAGACAAGTTAACAGAAAAAGTAAAACTATGAGTGTAATATGCTAGTTCATTTCAGGAATGGGTCACATTAATATGCTGTTCTATGCCAGACTGTTTCTCATGATACAACACAAGATATGGCTTGGGTGAGTCAGTGGAGGCCACATGGGCGCCCGCCACACAATCACCCGCGGCAAGCAATCGGCCGCCCTCTCCCATCACTAGCCCCAGGTCCCTAGTCTCGTGCACTCATTACAAATGGATAAGGGGGAGAGTCAGGTACAGTTTTCATGGATTATTGTCCTACGTGTGGTTTGCATATTACTCTACAAGGTGATCAAATGGTAAGGCAAGGAACTCTCCTTGCAGCGTGCGTGCGGGCAAGTAGAAGAAGGGCTAGTGTTTAACGAGTGTCTACACTGTCATTGCATGCCTGAAAAGAGACAATTTGGTGTTCTTGCCGGTGGACCTGCGTCTGCTACAGGAGCTGCAACGAGGGCTGGTGCAGCACTGGACAGCCTTCCTCTACTGGGTAACGCGAAGTCTAGCGGGAGCCATCATCCGTAGCAGAGGACTCTCATCAACTAAAACTTTTGACACACGAAGTCTCAAAACTCAACAGCCCTCTTCGCTAAAACTCCAGTTTCCCAAAATGAGGCGTCACAAAGGTCTGGTGCTGCTGCAGAGTGGACTATGCGTGTTGAAACACTCCTTTGTTGCAGCACCTGCTGCAAGTCAACCCCCAGGTTCAGGCATACCGACGCTCCCTTTCGATGCTAGCAATAATAAAATAGACACCTGGTAGTTACTCAGTTAGTCATCAATAGCCAAGCTGCATGAAAGTACGTGTACGAACTTCAGGCAGAGCAGGCTATGCCACGACCATAGCATTCCGCAGGTCATGTGGTTCCGTATACTCGTACTACTTCTGCTCAGCCCGACTACTGGAGGTCAAGCATGTGCCAAGCAACTACTTATTAATATATGGAGCACGTGGGGCTTGGTTGTGCTCTTATCTGGGGCTGCAACGCAGCAACAGCTAGTGAAGCGTGCCGCAACTCGTATCAGGTCCCCCGACCCCTGTCATCAGGGTTCAGGCCCGTTGGCCCACATCAACTGGGGTGTGTATCGGAGATTATTTGCTTTCTGACAGCTTTCGTCTTAAGCATTTAGAGAACATTTCAGCTCACAACACTCCTCGAATGAGGTGGAAGATCCCCATTAAATCTGCCGCTAGGCACAGGCAGCTTCGGGGACAGGGGGAGAAAGCAGCTAGCCTTTGCCGTAGCATTGTTGCATGCGTTCTGAGTTTGCTGCATCTGAAGACTGCCTTAGGGTGAAGCGGGTGCGCCTCCCCTCCTTCGTGACTGTTACTAAGTGCCTAAGGTAGTACTGCCTGTGCATGTAAGACCTCCCCTATCAGTGTTTCGGTTTTAATATATAGTGTTTTGAGTGTTGTATGTGTTGCTTATGTAGAAGAGCAGGTAAGAAAGGCATTTGTTATATGCAGGGTGTAGTGTCTGTTTATTTAGTCGTCTTTGGGAGACGAGAGCGGTGAACAGTATTAGGGGTAAGGGGAGGTACATGAGTTAAATAAGTCTATAAGTAGCATTTAAAAAATGTTAATAAAGTTAAAAAGATGTATAAAAACATATAAACAAAACAAAAAAAAACATATTTTATAATACTAGTGACTGCATTTGCAGGTGTACGTACACCCGGGAAAGAAGGAGGAGTTGGGTTGACTGAGCTGCAGTGACAGCAGGCTAAGTGAGCGGTGGGTATAAAGATAAAGAGAATAGAAAATAGTAATATCTATTGTTTTAATTAATTAAATTTGTTTTTATATTGTTGTATAAATAATTTAAAATATTTATTTAATAGTTTATGATGCAGACGCAGCGAAGCAGCAGCAACTCCCGCAGCTGCAGCTGCGGTGTACAGGCAGCTAGGCAGTGCGGGGGAGGCCTGCGCTCCTTCTGCGTCGACACATGAATGTATATTTATTGTGAATATTTTGCGATATTTCTAAAGAAAAGGGTTTATTGTTGTTGAAAAACTATATATTAGTTGAAGAAACCCCAAAGAGTTGCTTCAGACTGCGTATTTCTCGTGTTTCTACTGTGAGAGCTGTGCAAGTTGAAGCGAAACCCATACCAGCGTTTTCAACCAATTTAACTCTGTTTTTCTTTATTTTTTCATATTTCTGTCTTTTAAAGACACTTTAAGCTGCCTCTGAGGTCGGGGTGGCCCAGTCTTTCTTTTTTCTAGCCACAATGATATATCAGCAGCAGCCCTCCATAGGGCAGGCACAGGACCCTCACGGGCTCTGTCTCTTTGCTGTTGCTTAGGACCTCTGGAGGCTTGTGCCTGTTCGCTGACTTGTGCAGCAACAGCAGCAGTAGTAGCAGCAGCAGCAGCAGCAGTGGTGGTGGCAGCAGCAACAGCAGCAGCAACAATAACAGGAATAGAATAAGAGTTGTGGGTGGATTCTGTCTATTTCTTTCATTTCAGACTGCACTTTTTTGCTGCTGCAGCAGCCGCAGCAGCAGCTGTAGCATAAGCTGCAGCAGAAACATTAGCTGCCCTACCTAACCTTTTTCTTGTGTTTAGCAGCACAATGACAGCTTCCGCCTCTTCTGTAGCAGGGGCGCCCCCCGAGCAGCAACAACACTATTTGTAATGGTAGCAGCCACCTCTTCAGGCTGCAGCATTTGAGGTGTATAGCCAGCTTGGCATGCACAAGGGTGCCTGTACACTTCAACGATATCTATACTTGCTGCAGCAAGCAAGCTTGCTGCAGCAGCACCGCTGAGGTGTACAGACACTACAACAGCTGCAGCAAAGGGGGACACAGGCGTCCTTAAACAACTACAACAGCAAATACACAGCTGCCTCCAGCAGCAGCGGAAGATACAAAGAAACAGCAAACACAGGAACAGCAGCAGCAGCAGCAGCTGCAGCAGCAGTAGTAGTAGTAGTAATAGTAATAGTAGTAGCAACAGCAACAGCATCACTAGCAGCAGCAACAGCAGCAACAGCAGCAACAGCAGCAGCAGCAACTTGAAAATGATAGAACCTGCAGTACATTCTTGGCAAATGTATGGGGGTTTGTACAGCAGCGGCGGGCTGCAGCATCGCCGTGGTCTGCATCATCATTCTATATTGCAGCAGCAGCAGCAGCAGCAGCAGCATGTATTGCTGCAGCAGCAGCAGCAGCAGCAGCGGTGCAGCATGCCGTGCTCTAGCCGCAGCAGACAGCCAAGCCGCAGCAGCCTGGGGCGCAGCTACTACGCTTCAATGATGTATATAGCAGGTGTACATGGTGGGGTTGGTGGTGGTGCAGCAGCAGCAGCAGCAGCAACAGCAACAACAGCAGCAGCAGCTAAACGGCATAATGCCTTACCCCCTGTCTCCTCTAGCCATATATTAGCAGCAAACTTGCAGCAGCAGCAGCAGCAGCAGCAGCAGCAGCAGCAGCAGAAGCAGCCAGACAGCAGCTGCCGAGACACCCGAACTATCTTTAATGTATTTGTTGCTGCTATTGAAAGGCATATACTTCACTCAGACCCAAGTGTATGTATATATATATATTATATATTATATATTATATATTATAT
>CAJFCY010000230.1:0-21521 GCA_904066265.1 Eimeria zaria | reverse complement strand
CTCTGCTGCTGCTGCTGTTTCTGCTTCTGTTGGCGGTGGCGGTGGCTCTGCTGCTGCTGCTGTTTCTGCTTCTGTTGGCGGTGGTGGTGGCTCTGCTGCTGCTGCTGCTGCTGTTTCTGTTGTTGCTGCTGCTGCTTCTGCTGTTGCGTCAGACGTCTGGGTTTGTTGCTGTTCCCCGGTTTCGCCTTCAGCGGCTGGAACCTTCAGCTCGAGTTTTGCATAAGGCAAAGCGGGGTCAAGTAACTCATTGACAAGATCGTCGTGAGGTGGCTGCTGCTGAGCCGTGATGTAGGTTAAGTATTTTTTGGGTAGAAGGGGAGAACGACCCTTTTTACTTTCATTTTGTAGTAGCCAATCACGTAGTAGTGGGTCTCGCAATACTTGATGTGTACGTGCATATACTGTATGACTGAGTACAGCTAAAGCAGCTGCACTCAATTCTTCAAATCTACAACGTATCCCCTGGGCATCATGTATTCTTTGAACAGCATCATTAACCGGATTCTGAGCTAATTCTTGTAAATGAAGCAATTCATGAAGTTTCTGCATGCGTTCTGCTTGCGGTATAGCAGGTAACTTATGATTTTGCTTGGCGAGTTTCCCTAGAATCATGCGGATCCGGATGTATTTGTCTGCTGCTTTACGAATTTCTCTAATATGGAGAGTTTCATTTACTGCCGTCATCATCTGGTCAGCGAGGCTAGCAAAAGACCTGATGGATTGGTGTAGTGACATCCCAGTAAGCGCCCTCAAAGCGGTAACCTCCATGACTGCAAGGCGTATGAGAAGGGAACTCAGTTTGTAACGTTCATACTCCGGCAGAGTAATCAAAAACCTATCAACTCTCCCTACTAAATCCGCGAATGCATTCACGAAGTGATTTGCACGAAGCAGCAACTGGCCTTCATCAAGTACGTGCGGTGGTACATAGGAATATCCTTGAGCCTGCACCACCTGTTGTGTAGGGGTGCAATACAAAGAAGGATCTTCGTCATTGCCTCCAGCTGCAAGCAATCGACTAGTCGCTGCCTCCTTCCATTTGCTTCCTCCCAGATACAAGGCGCAACGCAAAACAGCCCAAGCCAAGGCGACTGCAACGAGAGATATGAGGGAAGCCGCCAATGTATGACGCTGCAAATGGCCAGCCGGCCTCCCTCCTTTGATAAAATCCTTGCCTTGTGTTTTTAAGAGGGTTGGAAACCGATACAATTCGGTGGCAAGTTCATCATTAGGATACAAAGAAAGCTTACTCTGATTTCCCCCACTTGCAATCGAACTCAAACTGACCTTCATTGGGGCATCTTCTTCAGCCTGTTTCTGCATTGTAGTTGACAGAAATTTATGTGGCAAATAGAAAGAATGGGATTAAACCCTCAAAACTCGAATAGAATGACGGTTGCTTCGAGTCTAGGCGTCGGAGTCCAGTGGGATTCGTATCTGCAGGTGCTACTACTGCCTTCTCCCAAGTAACCCTCATAATCCCATTGAACTCCTTGCATCATGAAACATCATGAATACTGGTAGCTTCCATGTTCGGTAACCTTTTAACATGGCAGAAGGAAAGGGGAGTTTGCAGCTCAACCAGCCGGAAACCTGGGAGAATCTAAAGTATACAGCAGTCACGATACCGAGGACTCAGCGTTGACAAAGTAAATGCAATTAATTATTCTATCTTTATTTTAAAATGAATTAAATATAAACATTCGTTCAAGAAAAAAACACGAAACAACCCCCTTTCGTGCAAGTTGCCACTGAGCGCTCATCTCGAGATGAGCTACCGTCTCCTATGTATTGCATTAACCATAAATTTATATGAATTCAAATGAAAACACAGCATACTTTCTATATTTTCAAGTTATTTTCTCACATTCTGCTGCTCTATCACCGTATGTACCTGTAAGCAAGCGAATATGCGGGCTTTCTCTCTGCACGAAGCCTCCGAAACAATCGACGACCAGTGGCCGCCTCTCTCTGATTGTGTTTACGTAGTTTCAAGCATATATATATATATATATATATATATATATATATATATATGTATATCAGATACATTTCTCCTAAATATGGAATAAGTGCTCTTATACAGTAGCTTGTTAGTGGTTGATTTGCTGCAGCTCTTGCTTAAATGAAACTCTCTAGACCCCTTAAACCGTTCTGTGTGACTCTCATGTTGCTGCTAACAACATTCTTTGCTCACTTATATATTAAGTTGTTCAGGGATCTGTGGGCAAACAGCCTTAGGGTTATGCGCTTAAGTTATTTCATCCAAACTATGAAACAGATAACAAAATATTGTTTGTAAGGGTAACAATACAATGAGTATGCCTTACTTGTTTGACAATGTTAGAAGCATCCTGAGCCTGTGTTGATGGTTCTAAGGGAGTTTGAACGCCGCATCTCTTTGAAACGGTGGAGGATCAGGGGGAATACGCAACGTAGACCATTACTCCTGTAGTTTTCGCGCAATTGAGCGTCTAATGCGAAGCAATTATATTACAAGAGTGAGTAGTTTGACGCTTTCAGTCGACTGTGTCGTTCTTTACTTATAGCCAGTCGTCTGCGTTTAGTGTGACGTGGCTCTTTTTCCCTACCGCAGGGCCGTCGTCAACCGCATCAGAGTCAAACGAGCTTAAGGTGAAACTTTTCACGAAGCAGCTGGCCTCCTGCACAGCCCCCTGACTTCCTGAGGAGAGCCACAGCGTGGAGCCCGCGAGAGAGGAGGTAGCCAGGGGTGATTTGGTACTCCCGTTGCTGTAACTAGTACTACAAGGCAATCCCACAGGGAAGCGCAACGAAGAGCCCCCTGCTGCATACACTAATATTGTTGATAGGTGTTGAACACGTACCTGACCCTCCATAGTAAACCTTTGCGGGTAGAGGTACACGTTTCAACTTCGCACAGATAATGATACACTTGACGCAGGCAAGACTGCTCGTCCCGGTTCCATGTCTTGGCACGCTCCTTAGGCGTTAGAAAGTATATGCATTTTGCCTCTACACTCAACTACAGTCAGGAGTGAACAAAATGCCGTTGCTTATATACCTCTGTATCTTCCTCACCTCCCCCGTATTCGGCACCCCGCAAGGTGCATGCAACCTGAACAGCTAGGAGAGGCGCTTCTAGCCAGTAGCTGAAGAGTGTGTTTTATTCGCCAGACCAGCTAGATATTGCTTTTACTTGATTTTGTTTACCGCTTGGCCTCCGATGAGATTTATCGGGCTTATTGAAATTGAGCGAGCTGAAACAACTAAGCATCCTATATAACCGGTGCTCAACAGATAGGCCTGCTAATCCGACCATCTTTCCTTTTAAACCCCAAGTCAGCCAAAGTATGCAGTTAAACATCATTTACACAGTCGTCTTGCCTCAACGATAATCAGTGGTGCAGGTTACGCTCCAGAATCTATTGCGATGTCGCTTTGACGGTTAAGTTCTAACGGCTTAAGATGCTCTGGATAACTCTGTAGACGTACTTCCGTATTCCTTTTCTGTCCACGATCTATGAAAAACTACTAAGGGAGGCATCGGTGGGGATGCGTGAGTGAGACGGTCCTTGAAACATCATCAACTACGTGCTTAAGTGTGTGCAGAGAAGCGAAAAATATGTTTCCATGCGAATGCTCTGATGCTATGTACATGACCCGGTTGGCAAGCGTCTACGGAAGCAGACAACAACGCACGCACGCACATGCTCCTCGAACACTGTCAGCTGCACTACTCTGCACTCGAAAAAATGCGCTTGAACCAGCAAACAAAGTTGAATGAGTCACGCAACATAAAAGCCTTCCAACTATTCGTTTCACGCTGCCTTATTGCAATGGGACAGAGTGCACCGCTAATCAAAGTTTCCGCCACAGACGGTGCAATCAACATACTAAAGCTTTCCGCCAATAGCAATGCACGTCACCTCAGCAAACGCATAACAGACTGTTTCCAAACACAAGCTTGAGCACGGAAACACGCGTACATGGCTGCTTTCCCTGTTTTCACCATCAATTCTCAATTTCAACTGTTGTAGGTCAGAAAGAAGTTGCAAGGCTTGGCCTTAAGTACATGACAAGGCGCGCAGCCCGCTGGAGTGGTTGTGCATTATGCCATTCCCACTGCAAGGAGCATGCAACCCATATGCTCCAAATATATGTCCTGTTGAATTAAAAGTTTACCAATGTTCTCTTGTCATTTCCTGTTCAACAAATGTAACTGTGGGAAGCCACCGCCGGCACTCTGTGTTGCAGGTGCAAAAGGCCGTCTTGCTTCTTCCCCGATATCTGGCAGCGAAAATGGATTAAAGCCTCCTACAGCCTCTCCTGGCGGATGATCTAAATCTGCCCGATCTGCTTCTACAGTCCTACCCCCCCCTACAGCCAACGTAAATGCGCTACGTCTCTGTAATGAGCTGCCCCTTGAATTTCCGTGAGGCGGCGCTCCAATGGGTGGTACATGTTGCCGTTGTACATTGTATGGAGCCACCATCAAGTCTGACCCAAAAACAAAAGGGGTGGGCATCATGAGAAGAGGTGGCTGAGGCAAGGGAATGCGGTACATTGGCCCAAAATAAGTAGAAGGCTGGGGGCCCACAAGGCGGGGGGCCTGCGGTAGAAAGTAACTACTCACAGGCTCGCCGAAAGGGCCTTGCGAAATAGTGGTCTCTGCACGGGGTGTCGTGCTCACTCCATCAGGTGCTGCTTGCTGCGGCTGCGGCTGTTGCTGCATCACTTGTTGCTGGTGCAGCTGCTGCAGCGGGTGTTGCTGCGGCCTTTGCTGCGGCTTTTGCTGAGGCTGTTGCTGCTGCGGCTGCGGCAGATGCAGTTGTGGTAGTTGATGATGCGGCTGGTGCTGCTGCATCACCTGCTGCTGTTGTAGCTGTTGCTGCAGCTGGTGCTGAGGCGGCTGCGGCTGCGGCTGATGCAGTTGTGGTAGCTGAAGATGCGGCGAGTGCTGCTGCATCACCTGCTGCTGTTGTAGCTGTTGCTGCAGCTGGTGCTGAGGCGGCTGCGGCTGCGCCTGATGCAGTTGTGGCAGTTGATGATGCTGCTGGTGCTGCTGCATCACCTGCTGCTGTTGTAGCTGTTGCTGCAGCTGGTGCTGAGGCGGCTGCGGCTGCGCCTGATGCAGTTGTGGGAGTTGATGATGCGGCTGGTGCTGCTGCATCACCTGCTGCTGTTGTAGCTGTTGCTGCAGCTGGTGCTGAGGCGGCTGCGGCTGTGCCTGATGCAGTTGTGGCAGTTGATGATGCGGCTGGTGCTGTTGCATCACCTGCTGTTGTTGTAGCTGTTGCTGCAGCTGGTTCTGAGGCGGCTGCGGCTGCGCCTGATGCAGTTGTGGCAGTTGATACTGCTGCAGATGCTGCTTCAGCAGCACCTGTACCTGTTGCTGCAGGTTTTCCTGCAGCTGTTGCTGCAGGTGCTCCTGCACCTGTTGCTGCACCTGTTGCTGCAGCTCTTTTTGCAGCTGTTGCTGCAGCTGCTCTTGCATCTGCTGCTGCAGCTGTTGCTGTAGTTGCTGCTCGTGCTGCAGCTGCGGGCGTTGTTGCTGCAGTAGCTGCTGCTGTAGCTGCTGCAGGTGCTGCTGCAGCTGCTGCTGCATCTGCTGCTGCAGCTGTTGCTGTAGCTGTTGCTGTAGCTGCTGCTGCAACTGCTGCTGCAGCTGCTGCTGTATTTGCTGCTGTATTTGCTGTTGTATTTGCTGCTGCAGCTGCTGCTGCAGTTGTTGCTGAAGCTGTTGCTGCAGCTGTTGCTGCAGCTGGTGCTGCAGCTGTTGCTGCAGCTGGTGCTGAAGCTGTTGTTGCAAATGGTGGTGGAGCTGTTGCTGGAGCTGTTGTTCAAGCTGTAGCTGCGGCTGTGGCTGCGACTGCGGTTGCAGCTGCGGCTGTGGTTGCGGTTGTTGATGCTGTTGTGTTTGATGTTGCGGCTGTTGTACCTGCTTCTGCAGCTGCCGTTGGATATGCTGTTGGCGGAGCTGCAGCGGTGCGGCCTCCATGTGATGGTGCTTAAAGAACATTTCTGTCGCTCCTTCAGGGAGTTGGTTATCTGCCGAGTCGTCAGTTTCTTGTCCCTCTTCGTCTGAAACCACTGATCCGTTACTGTCGCTATCGTATTCCTCCTGAGCATCTCTGGCAGATCCAGGGTTCTGTGGTTTCCGTGTTCTGCGAGTGGTGCCATCAAGGACCAACAATTCAGCAAAATGTTTCTCAAAGGATTCGCCGATGCGTTCCTGCACATTCTTGAGAAAGCCCTTCGTTGCAATAGCATGGTGTTTATTTGTCGGGTTGTTTGCCAGCAGCCACCAATTAAGTAGTGCATCCCCGAAAATCTGACGCTTGCGGCGATGAAACGCCCTGAAGAACAGGGTTACAGATGTTTGACAGAGGTCGATTTTCTTTTCAACGCCAGGACAGCTTGCAAGGCCTTCGTAAGCAACGCGAGCCTTGAAAATCCCAACTTCTTGTAAACGCACGAGTTCATGGAACTTCTGCAAACGCTCCCGCTCAGAAGTACGGGGCTGTACCGGGCCCATGTTAGTAAGCAGTCTTAAGAGTCTCGCAAGGCCGTTCTGGCGACGCCGTAATCTTAAGCTGCCGGTGCTTTGTGTGGCCGGCATATGCGTTAGACGCTGTGCTGAACAGTGTACCACAAAAGCCGCCCGCGATATTGCAGGTCTGAAGCCTTCGCCTGCGATGACGGCCAAAGCGGCCAGCTCCTGAACTGCGAACGATAGGATGGTGGAGATGCCGTTCATTTCCCGAACGGCAGGCACAGTAGTTATTAGTTGCTCGAAGTCCCATACAAGTTTCACCAACGAATTAAGTACATTAGCCGCTCTCACATGTAGGTCTGCTTCACTAGGAAGTCCCAGCTCCTCGCCTTGTCTTTCTTGAGTCCCCTGCAATGAGCCCTCGCATATTCCTCTAGAAGTGCCCTCCCCACCTTCAGCAAGAGCCCTACTTAATCCTGTTTCTATATTACCCGCACGCCCGAGTTGGAAGCCGCACCTTAGTACTACGAACACCGACGCAAGCGTAGCCAGAAACGCTAGTGCCATAATCCGCTCGTTTACTTGAGCCCAGCATCCACGGTTTCCGTGTTTCAGGGGCATCCTATACTTAGGCTCAACAGAGCTGTATGGAAGGTCTTCATTTGCCTTTGGAAGCTTGCCGACGGTGTTTTCCGCAGAATGATTTACTTTCCTGCTAGGGAGGAGGAGCCATTCAGACGGCCCGCCTCCAGCCCTCTCTTCCTGCCTCTTCTCCATTGCAATTTGCTTTTCTCCTTATGCACCGTGTCAAATACCATCAACGTCACGCGGCCGTAGCTGTAGACCACACGTCTTTATGCAAGAAGATACGTTTTAACAGCGGCGCCAATTCACAGCTTCAAAGTCTCCCTCAGCGAGGAAGTAGAACGGATATTAAAACACGAGCAAGCACTCGTCCTGTGGTATTTCCCACCAGTCGGCGTGAAGTGATAAAGCGTCTCTCCACCTCAGATGCTTCGAGGGTCATTTCAACAGCCGTACGTAGCCAACGAAACCGGTGCAACATGAAAAACCATCGCCCATCACGCTATGTCAATCTTTGTTACGCGATCTCCCAAGCCAACTTTCGGGCAGCAATCGTTGGCGGTCTGCTTAGGATCAGCGTTTTGTATCAGTGCACCGCCAAGTGAACCATGTAACTGAGATATCCTTGAACCGTGCTGCAACATCTACCTTCTCTAAGCGCGATAAAGCCCAAGGAAGGCATCAATGAGACCTGAGAAGAATGCAAGGCACGTATATCCGAGCAGTGTCGGCCTCAGTGTTGGCGGCAGCCACTGCTTATAAGCCAAAGGGCAAGGCAAGCAGGTTTACTGCTCCGTAACAAACCTAATTTCCAAATAGAAAAGCACAACGCTCCATGAACTGCTCCCCTCCAAATCTGGTTATCACTGAGATGGAAAAACTTGATGAACCATTGGAGCAGCTGCAGCGTTCCGGTACCAGAAGACGTGTATGGTGACTTTGCGGGCACAAATGAACCCAACGCTAGCAACCAAAAGTTAAAACTTTAGGAAATTGAAGTTTATTTGAAAATCTGTATTGTACAAATATTTGGTCCCAATTGCCATCGATGCATGAACAGATGTGATAGAGTCGAGTCTTGACGTAGGTGAAGGGATGCTAGACGAATGGTTGATATGTTTGGATACCTAGCGTTTCGTGTATAATTCGGCAAACAATTCAGGAATAACATATAGTTGGATGCGTTCGTTTTTGCTACACAGTCAATTCTATGTTTTGGCTGCGAGAGGGTCCACCGGTGTTGACAGTTGTGGGGCCATAGGAGACCCGCGAATAAAATAGCATTTACTGGCTTACGAAATAAAGAGCGCTGACTTCCCCCGGATTTGCATTATTTTTGTACCATTGTGGTCGCTGAAGTCGCTTAAAAACCGGCAAGTCCATGTCTACGGTGGCTTTGCAGGGTCTGAATAGTGCCATTCGTTAATAAGGACCAGCTAAACGCCTGAAAGATACTATTCAAGGGATACTGAAACTACTGCTTTGCCTCTGGACTAGTCATAAAAAGTCGTAGCCTAGGGGGCTGCCCCGGTGGAACATGTTGCTGGAGCGTAGGACGAATCTGCTGGCTGCCTAAGCTGTGAACTACTCTTCAGTTTGTATGCTTCCCTGAGTTAATTGTTCTCGTGTATCCTTTCGAACTTTGAATTGTACAACAGTCCTCAAATGAGCTGCTAAATCCTTCGTCCCCTGCACTACGTTACTGCTAGGGGAGTGGCAGTTCGCTGCAATGGGGGTCCTTCCTTCGTTCCTCTACGCGATCTTCTGCATCTTATGTCTTTTGTGTCTCACTCTTTTCGCGCCTTACCGCGCACTAGCTAAGTTCAGGAACATAACTATTCTAATTGATGCTAGAACTGGCGGCTGCTCATGCCGTCCCCTCCCTGCAGTTAACATCCTTCAATCGTTAACTCAAGTTGTCCTCTATCCTCCCGCTAAGAAAGTTAGGCTTGCTGCCAGCCACTCACAGGGGTGCTGTGCTGTTCACATGGTACTGTAAACAAGCTCCGTCCAGGCACGTGGGTAAGGGGGTAGGCTGACTCAACAGACGCACACAGTGCAGGCATGGTGCTGCGCGCAAGCTTCACCTTAGATGGTAATCTAACTTAACGCATACGTGTGTGTACAGCGTAGACTTGAGGTGTGCAAGCATGCCCAAAATATCATTAAAAACAGGAAGTTGACACTTCATAAGGGGGTATTCAAGGGCGCCCTTTCCGCTGGCCACTTTCTCAATCAATAATCGTTGCTGACATATGTGAGAACTTCCCGAAACTTACATACATGTTTTGAGTAAGCAGACAAAGGAAGGCCGTATCTTTGAACAACTTAGTGTTCTCCACACACGGGTACATATTACATTCAACGCGTTAAGCGAGAGACAACCTAAACCCCTTCGCAAGCTAGCGCATACTGAACGAAACGAGCCTGCATCCGATCTCGTCGTTCTGCTTCGTTCATGAAACAAGCTCAGTATGACGTGATCTTCAAACAACGTTGGAATGTACGAAATCGAAATCTACATAAACTTCAACAGTGAGTGCAACCCTGTCATTGAGATACTCGCAGGAATTGCAAGCGAGTTCCCGCAAGGCACTGCAGCAAGACCTTGGCACCCAGTCACGCTCAACGGTTTTCTACATTTTTCCATTGCGTGCAGCAGCCTCATTTGCACTTTATATTCCACTTTATATTGATATTAGGCTGCCCACGTGCCACCGAGTAAGCCCACTCAACCTCGAGCACTACAGGCTGGTATCTTCGAATTTTTTGCGTCTTCTTAACTGCGTTTCGCACACTGTTTCGTTTTGTTGGTCAGAGTCACAGTTACTAATGTTTCATCATTTAACTGCCTCAACACCCACCTGGAGGAAATATGTAGTTCTTTGCATATCGTATTATCACTCTAACACTTGTGCAGCATAAACTCGTGGTGCCAACCTTCGTAAGACCTCCTCCCCTCTGCTGAAAGTCAAAACCGCTTCCCTGCTACATTAGCAGAATTGATGAAACTTAATGTGCACAATGTACACGGATCTACCTGCGCATTTGGCATGCTTCATATTCTGGCTTCGAAGTGCTGTCTGGGCTATCCTGCGACGTGCGGAAGTGAAAACTGGCCAGCACCTGCCGGAGCACGGGAATAGACATCCAAATCAACAGCTGAATTTGCATTTTTGGGTTCCCATAAGTCCATCCTGGCAAATGACTGAGACACGGTGTGGCCCGTTTTCGTCCTGTGCTCTATCCAGTATGGGTGTCCGTAGGGATGAGCTATAAATAAGGGAAGTTAAGGGACCTTCACACAATACAAAGAAGCGATAGCGGCAATGTGAAGCCGTTCTGGACAACCCACCAAACAGTTATGGTAACTGGGTGCCTGCGGGGAGCAAATGGCTGTCAATTCACTCAATAAATGCAAAGATGAGGCAAGTAACATAAGTTCAGATGGGGATGCAAAATGATGTCTAGTGGAGAAACAGGAAAGCATAGTGGACTCAAGACCCCACGCATGGGTTGAAGCGACAACTAGGGCATGAATAGCTAGCTCTAAATGCTTCCACTGCGGGGTCTACTGCATTCCTCAGTCGGTTCTCCGCTTGCCCGTTACCGTCCTCCTCCTTTTCTTTTGAAGGTGCAGGTGCGCCTGCCTTTTGGAAAGTGCACCTGGACCTGAAGCACAGCCTTAATTTCAATATGGGATGTTCTCTTGTTGATTATTTGTACCAGATATCAACAGCTCCTTTAACAGCACTTCATAAATTGCCGCGCTTTGCGTCTTTCTGTCAGTAGGAAGGATGCGCGTCACAATTCCATAATACTTACAACCCCCCTTGGTTTCGAGCAGGTAGTAACTAAATACCTCCTCCGTGAATATCTGACATTCGCACTGGTATGCGAACCTATCTAATAAAGCAGCCTCCCGCACACACGCGCTTCTGTTTGCTTCACCTTTTTCAGCAGTCTGCACAGCTCGCAAGACATTCAAATGCAAGGCTTGACTTCCAAAGCCTCAACTCCTTCAAACGTACGACATCGTCCAACATGTTCAGCCGAGCGGTGTGAGTAATGGGTTAATGACGTGTGCTTTGCTGACATCTCTCTTTCGAGCTCTCTGGGACGGCTTTAGTGGTGTCGAGAGCTGAGGCAGGCGGCTTCAACAGCCGAACTGCGTATTAATCGCGTCACTGAGTCTTGCACTAGATGCAAAGCTCACTTTAAGCTAAGCCAAAAGGCTTCATGCATTATGCCAGTTGAAGCGGACAACAACTGTGCAGTGATGCATAAAAGAAGGGACTGTGCCCTGTTCCCCCCTCCGAAATCCAGTCTAATCTGAACGTTTTCGTCTAGGTTCACTACAGGACGTTCACTACTTTTGCAAAAACCACCATGGAATTACCTTATCGACGGAGCAATTCTTCTTTTGGTGGTTCCCGTGGCTCCCCCTTATCCTCCAAAAGTTTCCTGCATTGCCCCACATTGCACCAGACCAGACCAGCTCCCACATTCAAGAAAGCCACTTAAACCCTTCCGCACGCTTCTTTCAAGGACTAGTGAAGGCCAGACGCACAGTTGTATACTTTCCACATTAAAGTACACTAACATGCAGAATCTAGACGACAGTTGGTTTATTAGAATGGGCAGAGGACACCTGCATCGCCACCAGTGTGTGTGTGTGAGACGCTCCCAGTGGGGGGAAAGTAAGGATGCAGCCGATAAAGGCTTACTTTCCAAAGTGTGGCAGAAGGGTCAGCAAGCAAATATCTTCTCAGTGCACCTTCTAGCCGTTGTTGTACCCTACAATTTGTAGTGGCCAGGTGTGATCGAAACCATTGGCCCCTCAGGGTGGCAAGCTCCTGAATAGCACATTTACATTGCAGTTTCCTCCAAATTCAATGCAATAAGTCAATTAGTGACAAACTGCGTGAGATAGAAAGGGCTGAAAGCACGATTTCCTCCCAAGCCGTGCCGACGGGCTCTCCTGTATGAACAGCAGCTCTCGACTATCATCAGTACGCAAGTGGGTTGGCCCGACCTTTTCGTCCAATGAGACCAAAAGTTTAACTTAAAAGCATTTTCTATTGGCCTAATGAAGAGTTTGTAAGAGCAATAATCGCCGCGATGCTTACTGTCCGTGCCGTCTGGCCATGCTCGGTTGCTTGCAATCCTTCACATGTAACAGTGGCTCTGTGGCTATCGCATATACTTACTCCCAACTAGTTCTTGCCATGTGGCTTTACACAGCTGCTCAAGGGAGAGTGTACTGATCATCAGTTGGCATGCTCTCCGTGCCTGCATGCTTGAGCAGCCCCAAGAAGTACTCCCCGCCGCAAGATTTCACTTCTAGCATAACTTTCAGGCGAACACTGGAAGCCCCACAAGTCCACGGCTGCCTGGAGAAGTAGCCAGAGAGTGTCCCCCTACAGCCTCCTATATAACATCCACGTAAATGTTGCGGCAGTGGGCCAACATCTGCACAGTCATGCCTCCCGATCTGTAGCCGATAAGTGTCTAAATGCACAGGACATGTCTACGGCGTAGCTGTGAATTCATTAAATAACAACGGACTTTTAAAACACAGTCCAGAAGGAGATGCGTAGCTTGTACAAGAGTGTTTCGACGATGGCAACGAGGCAATTCCCGTCAAATGCGAAAACAGCAGACTCTACAGGGATAGATTAACGGGGTTCGACGCCCCAGGATAAAAGAGAGCGCCTCAAAATCCTCTAAGCTCCACTCGCTAATGTAAAAGAAACAACGTTGTATAAATGGCGCCGAAGCTACAAAGGCCCCATTTGAAGTTGTGTAACGCCTAGGTGGCATATCATTGCAAAAAGAGCAATTGCTGGCCTCAAAACAAAATGACAGTATGCGAAACAATTGTGCCTATGGATTGCAATGGAGGAGACAAACCCTCAATTTGCGACCCTATGTCTGAAGAAAAACGCCAGTGGGAAAAAATGGGCTCGGCCAATACGGTTTGCTCCACAAAACCTGCGATCCACGATAAATGGGGTGAATTCACCACCAGTCTCAGCGGCAATGGCAAGTTTAGGCCGCCTATGCTAGTATTATCTCCATGAAAGCTAGCCAAGGCAAAAGTATAGGCCCCATTCCAGATCTGTGGTTACCAGCAATGTACAGCTTTGCGCACCTGCGATAGCAGCAGAAGCAAACTGCTCCTTTGCCACTTGAAAAAATACCTCAGACAGCTCTGGAATTGAACACAAAAGTCGCATCCCTCCTAGTATAGTGCTTGACAGATCGCCTGCACTGCGACAAGTGAGCTTGTAAAGCCAAGAAACCCAGAAGACCTCTGAAGCGCCATTCGCCTCCCCCCAACCAGAGTACACCACTGTAAATATTTAAGAAATTACTAGCTTTCCTACTGAAAACTTCAAACCAGCCACCTTAACATGCCATCATCGCACGTTCGATCAGTGAGTCAGGCTCGCAAGCAGTGATATAACTTCAATACTCGCTTCATTCCAGCGGCACGTCAGGACCTCCTCTCAAATAGTCAAACATGTCAGGCAAATTGAAGGGGTTAGAAATCGCTTCTTTCGCTCTGTTCTGCTGTGCCGGTGCCCTCGGAACTGGCTCGCCCAACGCTGATCCGAAGAAAACTTCTTCTAAAGGCTCTTCAGGACTGTAGGTTTTGTCCATGATGCGAGCATCCACCGCAGCCCACTGCAATCGCAACAGCACATCCGGGGAATACACTGCTAGAATGCGGTAATGATACCAGCAAAGGCCTATGCAAACATACACGTGATATGTAATGCAGATAGAGGGAAAACCACGGCTGCTCACCTCCTGAAGAAACAAACCAGGAAAATAATGGAGCAGAGAGAACCTAGCAGGCCCTTCAGCTACTGGAGTAAGGCGAAACGCAGACGCTGAAGAGGCTTCGTTGCTGTGTTGATGTAGACTTTGTGAGACCTGTCGGGAAGGGACAGTATCCCAACCTTCGTTCCTCACAGCTGTCATTGATTGACCTGGAACTGTTGCTTGGCTAGAAACGCCCGGAACCTCATGGATGCGCTCAGAGACCAGCGGATCCCTAAAGAGTACTGCAGGCCGTTCAGTTGCCTGCAACTCCTCTTTCGCGGGAAGCAGATCAACAGGCTCCAGTGTATAGGCCTCAAGCACATCAGCTGATGTATGTTGCTGCCCTCTTGTGCTCTGTTCACGCCTTTCGACTGAAAGACTCATTAACTCCTCTATCATCTCCTGAACACTCGGAGGGTTTTTCTGCCGAAGAAGCTTGACGTGCGCTGGTGAGGCAACAGCGAAACGTTTGGTTTGATTTTCGCCTTCAAGTAACCACCGGCTGAGAACAGGATCCCGAAATATGTGTCCCTTCCTAACATGTAGCAAATCCCCAAGATTATCTCTTAGTGCGGCTAAGGCGTCATCACTGGGATCGTTCCCGCAGGAAAACTCCTTCGTAAGGTTACTAAGCACTTCTTTCAGATTCACGAGCATCACTTCCTGCAAGCTGAGGAGGTCGTGCAGCTTCTGAAGGCGCTCATTGCTAGGTAAAAGGTAGCCTTGCGGCCCCGACAGCTCGAGGCGTCGCAGAACCTTACCCAGGAAAAGCTGAAGTCGGCGCGAGCATACACCTCCTGTCCTTCTAGTAAATGTGGTTCCTAAGCGGCGTGTTATCACGCCTACCTCGCGAACCGTATGCACTAGAGACTCCTTTAAAGAGTTGTCTAAAACAGAGGCTAATGCGGCCAATTCTTGCACAACGAGGGTGAGCAACAGAGATAGAATTTTACTTCGGTGATGCACAGGGATTCGAGCCAACACGGGCTCGTTGCTCTTTATGATACTCACGAACGAGTTCATAAATCCCCAAGCTCTATGCTGTAACTCCTCTTCTGACAGCGCCTCACGAGCCGAATCTCGCCTCTCAAGCCCAAAACCTCGGCCACCAAAGCAAGCCCCCGGCTCGTGAACTCGTTTCCCCCCAACGAGAGACCTCGCATCATCACCGGCCTTCCTATTGGGGAGCCGCTGAACAGCACATCGGAGGACCGCAAATGTTACTGCAAGTGTACCGAAGGCAACTAATGTCAGCGCTTGTCTGCGCTTTTGCTGGAGATTCCTCTCTAGCAGCATGGTGAAGCTGCTGCTACGAATCTCCACCTTCCTCCATGGCGCTGCGGACCTGTCAACAACGTTCAAAAACTGCCTGTCGTCTCCGTCACTTCTAAGGGGCAAGCCCGCCCACTCATCTCGCGGGAATGCCTCCATCTTCCCCAGCATTGCAAGCCGACACCTTGTGCGCCAAGAAAGGCATTAACCTGTTTCTGATGCCTCAGCTGGATCATCACAAGAGATATGCAATGAATTACCGGGGGTCAACAGGAGTGAACAACCAATCCCAGGGAACCAATGGTACCTCAAATAGACTGTCGACAGACCTTCCCTTGTCATGCACTCCTCTGGGGTGAAAACAGAACATAACAAGAATTTAACTTGAACTTTCTGTGTATACGCACATCTATACGCTGTATTCCAGCGGTTCGGCTTCGGCTAGTCAATATTACTATTACTATCGTTCTCCTGTTGGCCACCCGGCAAGCATGGTGGTATTACCGTTCCCATGGAGAAGGCAAGCATGACTAAGCCAGATGCAAAAACGCTTGCATCACATTTAATAATAATCGATACGCAAAAAGAGATCAAATAAGAATATTCCTGTACCCCTTGGAGTTGCAGAATTTTTCAATAGTTGAGACCCCCAACAGATGCTGCGGTCTCGGCTCGGCCTCGCATTGAGACGCGCCTTCTGCCGCGCCAATTAGACAAAGGTACTCACCAACAAATTCCTTGCGATTAGAAAATTGCATTCACTTGTTTATCAAGAATATTAAATTGCATTCACTGTAGTGCCAATGAAACGTGCAATGGCACTGCGAATTCCCTTTGGACAAGTGGTAGTGTGTCTTATTTTCTTTAAGTTCTTTACTTGAAATTTATCTTTCTTGTTGGGATACTAATTTACACATGCTCATTAGAGCAAATGTAGGAACTTGAAGGAGCTGCATTATCTGCCCATATGAGATATGGCGTGGTTCCCGCTGGGTAGTCGCATCATAGTTGAAATCCCCCGTTTATAGTGAAAAGCTACACAAAGTAGGCGTGTTGCATGCTTTTGCGCAGGAACTATGTATAAGGCGATTAAATCTAAATTTCTTGAGGCGTAATGCAACGTTTAACGGACACAGTCAAACTGTTTAGCGGCAATGCGTAGTCACAGGAACAAACAGGGAGTCCGCCTGTTTGCTGAGACACGAGCACTAACCCGTCCGCAGCATGACAAAATTAGCCGCAGCTTCTTAGGCAGCTAAGTAGTATAACGGGTTGATTGAGGGGCGAAAGCTTTACGTCTGTAGCTTCCTTCCGAAGCCTTTTCAGCAACGCAGGAGTTATGCCCATGTTTCTCATTTGCTGCTGCTTCAAGAAAATTGGGACATTGCTGGCCCTTACACTGGGTGGGAATTTCTACCTCAGTAACTCCTTCCATCTTTAAGGCGCGAACGCAGTGAACAGGATCGTCTGCATCTACATGTCTGCCCACTATTGGAACAATAGGACCATTTGGTTTCAGGCTAGCACTTGCCACAAATCTCCATTCAAAGAGAGAGTGCAAAATCGCAGACCTTTTCAAGCGCCACTCCTCGAACGTCATCCAGAAGAACGACTAAATAACTTCGGATGCCCCTGTTTCAAACGTTAGGGGTGCAGGCGACCCCAGGGTCATCTCTTCGTTTGTTTCGATGGAGAGTTAAGAGCCCCCGTGTAATTCTGTAGACGATGAGTTGAGACGTGCAGTCCAATATCAGAATCGCAGCAGCAAACGCCGTCCCATCGAAGCATGGGTAGCCTGTTAGGATGCTACTTTCCTCCTCCCATATGTTTCCGCTTGTCAAGGATTCAATGTTGGAATGCGGCCGAAGGACTAAACGCCTCCCGAATTTCTTCTACCTTAAAACTGCGACGGTTGTAGAGTTCATGATCCTTTTGTGTGCCGGGCATAGCCACACGAACCCTGTTGTAGTTAAGGCCCAGCATGCTTGCTCAGCGACCAGAACAGCAATCCTCTGTACGTGAAAGCTGCTCCCGTCTTGCGGTATGGAATTGGACAATGAGTATATTGGACACGATTACACACGTTCAGCCGAATCTCCCTCCCAATTTTGTTTTGGCCTTGCCCTTTGCTCCATGATGTTAGTGCTAGCTCTAGAACTGCAGGGTCCCTTTGACTTGGATTCAGCCACTGTCTACAGCATTACTACCGCAACTCATTAGCGGCTACTACTCTTCAACCTACAGTTGTAGCATGCATGTCATACGTGCAGTTAAGCCGTGCATGGTGTGGACGGCCAACAGTTGAGACGTTGAGACGTGGGTTCTTCGTGTGCATTGTCTCGTGGGTTGTCTACCTACCAACGGAGAAGGATGTGTTAAGCAAATGCCCATTGAGTTAGTACATGCAGCAAAAGCGGGCTTGGGTGTGCCTAGAGTTGGGGCTGCCGTGCAGCACGTGTGGACGTGTTGCAGCGAGGTGCGCAGCAACATAGGCCGAACTCCCCGTTCTTAGGCAGCCGAGCGGCAGTGCTATGGTTGCCTAAGCTCAGGGAAAGGAGGTCAGCTGCTTTTTACGAACTCTTTTCTATTAAGTAGTTGGCTTTTCGCAGCTCACGGTAGTCCTTTGATAAGATCAAGGACTCCCGTTACAACAGTACTTACCTGAGGGCGAAGTCACACCCTTGGAGTTGATAGTTGTTTGTGGCTGTATGAAGGGTTGCACCTATAAGAGAAGTGGTATGCACGAAATCAAATTGGAGGCAAGGGACTCCAGAGAATTCCACTGCGGGAAGGTATGAGAGGCGCAATGCGGCAACTAGGAACACGACCCCACTGGGACGTTTGAGCGTCTTTCGGCTTCTCAAGGCACTGTAGCTGTTGGGTAAGATTTGGAACAGGATGATTAGCCCATACACCTGTTGCTATGCTCTAGCGTAAGCTCCTGGAAGGAGGCGACAAGGAACATAAACTCAAGTCCCCCAGAGGGCACGATCTGAGTTGTTACTGCCAATATTGTACAAGAGATTTTGTTGCTTGCTTCGCTATCATGCGTCAGTATAACTCATCCGCTGCCCAGCATGACACGACCGAACACGTGCTCTCACGTGTACGTGTTTCTAAACTGCCCATACATTGTCGTTCCCTCTTTTACTGTGCTGCAAAATCCGCACCACAGATGCCTAGTTTGCCAATGATTACTCACTGAACACCTCAAATACCGCATACGTAGGTGCCGCATGTATCGAGCGCGCGATGCGCGGCAGCTCGTCGTGCGCTGCACCAGAGTACAGATACCTCCAATAAAAGCTCCCCAAAAGCCGCTGAACACCCATCCAGTGCCCACACATCGTGGGAAGAACTGCAAAAAGAGCTTGGTGCTGGCCGAGAAACAACTCAGAACTTGCCCTTGGGGAAACTTAAGTTCATTTCCTTGATCGCTCCCTTCAGTAGCTCTCAGACAAGCATATGCGAGCATACCCAGGCCCACTTCTATGCGTGCGCTAACACTATAAGCAATCGCCAAACACTTACTTGGAACTAAATAAAAAAATGTGCACACAAGTAGAAATTTGCGTACCAACTTGAGTGAGACGCAACATGCTACACCAAGTTGTCAATAACTGTACTTTTCATCTCCCCACAGAAGGTGTAAGCTACCATTACCCCTTCTAATTTAGGCTGCTCCACGTTAGATGTTCATATAAACAATAATTGGGTGTTTGGTTAACATTTCCCGTCAAATAAGCCGGCTTCTGCAGTGTTACTGAAAAAAAAATTCGCAGACACACACGTAGACTATCGACCTCCCACAGTCGACGCACAATCGATACTTTGTACAAATCCTTGGCTGAAGCTAAAACACCCATTGCCGAGCACGTTTGTTTGACGTGAAATCGATCTATAACAAGCAAAAGGGATTTTTTCCAGATGTTGCTCAATTCCTGGGGGCTGACCGCGCGGGGCAATTCACTGGATGCCACGATTAACACGCAGCAGCTGTTTCTTGCGTGTCTCATGCAATATAGCTTGGCACCAGCATTCTTGACAGACTGGTTCATTTTACTGTGGCGAAGACGGCTCACCAGCTGTGGGGAGGAGTCACTGCTCAGCAATTATGCACGGGCGAACGCCGATACCGTCTCCGAATCTTTGTTGAGTTGCACCCCTTTATAACATGGACACAGATCGCCTGTTCAATGGGAAAGATGCCCTGGAAGAATGGGGAGCTCAAGCGAGTGTGCCCGCACCCCACATCACAGCCAAACGGTCATTCTGCCGGCTAGGCTGGGATAGCCAACTAACGACTCTGTTCCTTATGGCTTCCGTTGCAGCGGTATTTGTGACGATCCGTTGTTTCCGTCAGCTGAGTACTGTCAACATCCATCGAAAAGGACCTCTGAGGTCGCTAGCCGAAGGGGAAGGGACATGGGGCTCAACGCCATGCTTGGGAGCAGACTTGGAAAACAACCAGCGACCTGCAGGTGCCGAATATGGTATTGAACTTGCAATACTACAGCGGACTGCAGGTGTGGTGAGGCGGCTGATTCAGGTGACAAAGGATTGCGCATCTGTTGCTTTTTTGCTCCCGCCGCCATTACCGATGAGGGTAGTCGATCTTTTCTTGGGCTTTTGTATTCAAGAAGTGGCTGCTTTGTCGACGTTGCTGGGAAGACAGTTTGAGGAACAAAAGGCGGAGGTTCTGCAGATAGCTGTAAAGGCAGCTCTGGACGCGAAGTATTTTTGTCGCCAACGCACCACAAGGGCGCAGCAGCAGCATGCATCTCGCCTCGTGCGTTATGCTCTAGACCTATGGGCTGCTGACCCGGAGACCGCTCCACTGGCAAGTGAACTACGTTTACGGATGCTGGAAGAGCTTCTAGAGCTTCAGGAGACGGCGCTAACGCTCATAGAGACTGCTGTTCTATTGGTGTTGAAGCCGCAACACTCACAAACGCAAGTTACTGCCGAACGCGCACACGAACTTAGCGAGGAACTGAAACGTGTCATCTACACCCGACGTAGTCAGGTGTTCAAAAGTAAGCATTTGAGCCACTATCTGCGGGGCGTTGAAGGGAAGCTCAACCGTGGAAGGCTAGTGGATCTTTTGAGTATCCAGAAACTAGACGAAAAACCCGAGCAAAGCCTCGAACAGCAAGTTGCCGACCTTATTGATGGTGGTGCATGGGTTAGAAAGCCCTTGGAGGAGACTAGAAGGTATTTCTTGGATACCTATATTCAGGGTGAACGGAATCCAGGAAAAAAGAGCGAAGACCACGCTGTACCAAGCACTGCTAATGAAGGTGTTGAAATCTCAAGAAAGCGCCCTGGAACAAGCCTCGAGAAATTCAAGTTACCCCCGCGGTTTCAAGGCATAGAGCGTTCCTTCGATCTCGGAGATCGGATGAAGTGCACACAAGAACGATTGGCAAAAGCGGACACAAGTCTCCCTGAGCACAGTCAGGGGACACCATGCGGCTTCAGTCCTTCATATGGAGCTCAAAGCATCCAGTTATCTCAGACCCATCAGTACGAAGCTCCTGCTACTGCCCCTCCTTCTGGTGAGCCATTGACTGAGTTGGGAGCAGCTCCCTCGAGTCCTCTAGATACCCGTCTACGCTGGCCCTCTCTCCCCTCCTCTAGCCCTGCTGCCTCCTCTTCTCCTGCTCCGAGGGCACAGCCAGGTGAGCCAGCAGTAGCAGAAATATTGGAAGCATCATCGGGAAGCCAAGCTCAAACACGCTTCGACGCGGACGCAGAAGCGTCATGGTCCCCGTGGTCGAGCACTTGGCCTCCTCGCTCACCGGATTCGCCTATATTTCCGACTCCGTATTTAACTCCCTCAACGATTGCAGGTTTGGCTGACGCCATAGAGGGAACTCATGTATATGATCGCAGCCAACGTACAGCTAGCCAACAGTGGCGGGTTGTCTCTCCTGCTGTTCCTCCGCCGCCGTCATTTTTCTTCACAACTCCTCAGGCTATTGCCCTAGGAGCGAGGCAGATGTTAGATTCTTTGCGGTCACAGGCGCCACCTGCGGAAATGCTGAGCATCGCCCATTCCCACCCAGGGCCTACCTTTGGTGTTCCTTCTTCATTCACTCTATCGTCGCAAACGAGGGAGCCAACTATTTGGTCGGCAGATATATTCAGCTCGTCAGAGCAAGAGGGAAGGCGTAGATTTTTTCGTTCGGTAGGGCAAGGAATGGCTCAGGGCGAGGAGAGGAGACCGGTTCTGTCGGGACCGTCATCGGCAGTGTCAAGCATTGTACAAGTTCTTGGGCAGGAGGTAAACGAAGGTGCTCTTGGAGAATCAGGCTGGCTTAACAGTGACTCTGACAGTGGCTGGCTGGGGGAATGA
>CAJFCY010000229.1:0-21557 GCA_904066265.1 Eimeria zaria | reverse complement strand
CATATATATATATATATATATATATATATATATATATATATATATATATATATGCATCTGAAGCCAATGAAACAGCAGTTATTATGAGTCGTACAAAGCGAAAGCAGCACGCCCATCTGTTATCTTCAGTCGCCCAAGTATACCACTTGTAGTGGAACACGCTACAATGAAAGTTATCCGTACATATAGTACATGGTTACTTCGCATAAAACATGTTAGTAATACAAGTAAATACTTCGTGAAGTTCATGTTTCGCCCACCTTCTCTTCAACTCCTGTTGATTCAAAGTTTCGACTAAGTTTCTCTGGCTCCTCAACCCTGCCCGTGCATTGTTCTGCAGAAGAAACAAGCGCACACGGATGAGTGGTGAGAGTTTGTGTATGTTGGAAGCTACTCGTTTCGCCTGCTTGGTTCTGAAAATTCTGGATGTGGTTTATCTGCACTTCGCTGTGGTTTGCCTTTGGCTCGGCAGGTCTGAACAGGCGGCCCCCTTACAAGCGCCAGCTCGCGTCGTTTTATCTCGTTCTGGTTCACAAGGAATCTCTGCTTCTCAATGAGTCGTTTCTGGTACAACCGCTCGGATCGCTCGGCAGTCCGCAGCAGCACACGTTCTCTTGCTTGTTTATGTTGCCTTTCGGCTTCAATAGCCAGCGCTTCTTCCAGTAGTTTCCTGTGTTCCTCAAACTGGCTCATGAGATGTTTCAGCCCGTTTCCCTGTCCCTCCTCTCGCATGCGTTGTTCCTGTTCTTGACGTAGCGCTCGTCGTTTTTCGTCTATTTCTTTACGGTGTTTCAACTTGTCCAGAAGTTTATCGTAGGCACTGCGTTTTTCTTCCATTTCCTTTAGAAGCTTTTCCTGCTCCTCCATCATACGTTTTTCTATGGCTCCAACTTCCTCCGCGGCAGCAGCTTCAGCTTCTTGTTGCAGCTGCGCGTATTGCTCTTCTTCAGACATTTTTTGCTGAATCATGCACACCATTCCAGAAACCGTGAGTTAAAGACAGTTCTGAAATTAAAAAGCCGAGGTTCCATGCATTTGTTCACAACAGCATACAGTGCCGCCACTCAACAAACCTGTTCGCTTTCCCGTGCCAGTTTAGCCCGGCGTTCCATTTGTTTCATTACGGCTTCCGTTTCTGCCGTTTGTTGCTGTTGTCTTTCCTGCAGTTCAAGCGTTATTCTGTCGTCCAGCTGCAAAAAGCACAGTCGGTGGTTAGCGTTCGCGCTTGAACAGTGTGCATACAACAATTCACTAGCATCTGGCGAGGAGGCGCAGAAAGTTACAAGTATTCATCGGGTAGCCAGCTAGTCCCAAGAGGGATATGTTGCTTGAAAAGAAGGGAATGTGAAATTTTCCTACCGCTTGTGTTTGCACGAACAAAAATTCCTGAAACTCTGCCTGAAAACGCATATTCAACAAATCAATCAATTGGACAGTCATCAAAACAATAAAACGACAGCAGGTGGGTTGACGGGCTTATTGGAACGTACTTTGTAGAGCTCTTGCACATCATCAGGGCGTCCTTCGCATCTGAAAGCATGCCAGCACAGGTAGATTTCACCGCAGTCACTATTTCAAGGTCTTGAGACAGACATATAAATGTAACTTAGTGGCTGTTACTTCGGGCCTGTGGAATTTGGATGCTGAGAATGGACATACATTCTGCCGCCCTTCTCCTTCCAGAAGTTTTCTGTCAGTACACTGATCTCTTCTGCTTTTTTCATAGATAGCTCTTGCAGGAGCGCCGATGACTCCCTCTCGTGCTTTCGTGCTAGCAGCTGCAGCACCAACGAGAGCCAACTTGATTCCTGTCCTTAACAACCGTAGTTGTGTCAAACCTTGGTGTACCAGATGTTCAGTGGGTAAGGTAAAATGCGACTGTTTCCTTACCTCTGCCACCGCAGCACTGTTGCTGCCTTCATTCACTAATCGTTGCAGTTCTTCGCGTTCTGCTGCTTCTTCTTTCTGCAGCATAACGAGGAGGCAACAGGAAACTGCAGCTAGATTCGAAACAAGCATGAGGCCAATGAGGAAATTTATTCACTCCAAGACGAACAAGTGTCCTCACTTCTTTCGCTTCAGCCGCGATCTTTGCCTCAAGTTCCGCCTTGGCCTGCTCAATAGCTTTCTGTTTCTGCTCTTCTGCTTCACGCCGCTTCTGTTGGAGACGTTGCTGGCGTTCCTGCAGCCGTTGCTGAGCCCGCTCTTCTTGCTCCTGCATTTCAGCTGCTATTGCTGATTCCATTTCCTCTAGTGCATGTGCATGCTCTGCAGCGCAAGACCGGGCCCATAGGAAGAAAAGAAAGGGCTCAAGGTACATATTTAAAGGGGAAACAGGAGACCATCGATTTCATTCACTCGAATGTATTACCTTCGAGAATCTGTTCCCTGGTGTCTTCAGGAACTTGTGCTAGTTTCTTTTCGTGCTCTTCGTTTAGCTTTTGTCTAGCCACCTCGTGAGCTCTTTGCCGCTCAGCTATTTCCTGCTCCCTCTCGATTCGTTCACGCTCCTCTGCTTCCTGTTGTTTGAAAATGCATGCACAAGCACCTTCTGCACCGCATGTGATCAGCTCCTCCCCAAAGTACACTGCAGCCTACTTTGTGTAACGCTACAATAGGCACATGGACTGACATACCTCCTGCTCCTTCTGAATTTCCTCAAGGGCCTCGTCCAGTTTTTGCTGGGCTTCTTTCATGACTTCCAATATTGCTTCTGAGCAAGTTGCTGCATCCAATGCGGCAACGCCCCTGAAGAGAGAGCAATGAAGTATGTGTACTCATGATGCAAAGAAGTTGCCTTAATGATGCAGGAGTACAAGTGCCTCCCATCATCAGCCGGGCCTAGCTAACCTGCTGAAGTCTTCGATTGCCCCTGACTTCTCCGAGAGCCCCTGGATAGTTTCACTCTGAAGTACTGCTAGAGCAGATTTAGAGCTGCCTTCTATTATGCTGCGTTGTGCCATACAGTAGTCCAGATGCTTCTTTCGACGGCGGCGGAGCTGCTGGCGCAGTTCCTCGACTGTTTCATCTCGTGTGTTTTCGGGAACAACAAGATGGGGCTTGGAGGCTCCTGCAGAGGCAACTCCGCTGGACGCCAAAATGGCGCAAATGCGCCAAACGATGCGCTGGACCTCATCTGTTCCCAGAGCCCGGCGTTTGTTCAGCAGGTCGTCATCTCCCTCCTCCTCAGTTTGTTCCTGCGTATCATTGATGTGCAGCACCCACACAATGTAAAGCACTAAAATGCAGATACCTCATGAGGAGACTCGTACTAACTCTAGTGAATGTCGCTGCTACGGCTGATATGCGGCATCAATCGTGAGGTAATTTGCGTTATATTCAGTGAGGGCCGCTGCTACGGGGGTGGTGTAGCATGACGGCCACGCTGGCGCTTGGCAGGTTGGAACCATGTGGCTCGTTCAAGATCGATTGGCGCATAAGCCCAGATAGCGCACATGTGGTGCACAGAAAGGAAGGGACAAGAGACCCCGTACTACTTCAAAGAAATCGTACGCATGCCTTACCATGGACTTTGTGAGAGCTGCCTGGCTTAGGCGGTTTTCCCTTGAGGTCTGAAGAATTCTCTGGGCGTTTTCTTTCTGAGTCTGGAAGGCTACGTCAGCGTAACGGCAGTACATTTCTCTTTCTTTCTCAATTAGCGGCTCCAGCTCAGCTGCTGCATGCCTCCACTCTTGCTACAGATCACAGCACAATGCATCACATCACGCTACACGGTGCAGTCAATATTATATGGGAAGCATCCCCAAGGTGATTATTGATGCTCTGCTACCTTCTCCCGTGGCAACTCTATCATCACCAGATATATTAGCCAAAGCGCTTCCTTCGAACCAACTTCCCAGCTTTATTATGTGTCAGCAAGGCTGAAAGTGACACTTTTACGCACCAGTAACCTCTCATCTGTGTATCGGTCGTCGATGCCCTTGCTCCTTTCCTGAATTTTCAAAACTCCAGTCATACATCCTTGTAATGTTTGGTCATGTGGAGCTCAAGACTTTCCTTGTATTACGTATGCAGCAAGGTTGCTAGAGTATGGTGGGGCAGGAATAGCGCGGCATTGCTTTACCTCATTCGCACGGGACATGAACGTATTGTTAACTTTGCTGAGCAGTTTTTGTTTGAATGCAGAGAGAGCTTGAATAGCATATAATTCTTTCAATCCCCTTTCGTTCTTTTGTCTTAATTCCAACACAGTATTCTCATACTCATCGCGGACTGCTTCCTCCTTTGCGGTTGCTCTGTCCAGCACAGCACGTTGGAAGCAGATATTGTTTTGTAGATGGCAACGGAACTCCATACGTGCCTTGTAACGTTCGTTCCACCTTGCACCATCTCTACGCTTATTGTCCAACGTTTTGCTGTTGTCGTTTCCTTACTCTTCTAACTTATTGCTGGCTCCTTCGAGTTGTTCTGTTTGGTCTTCAAGGAACTCGGCTATCCGCTTGCGCTCTCTTAGCTCCAAGTCCCACAGCTCTTCCGTTGCTTCCTGTCTCTGATTTCGCAGGCTTGCGAACAACTGATCTCTGTACTTTGCCAGGGCTTCACCCTGCTGCGTTTTTAGGTTTTCCAGAAGAGTTGCCGGTGCGCTGAGATCCTCTGTGTTCTCTTCGATCAAGGCCTGACACAAGTGGCACGCGCACTAAACCTACTTGTTGTATGACAGTGATGCTTATGAGTAAAGACGTCCAACTAAAATACCGGGCCTTCAGTTGAGCTACAAACGTGCGGTCCTCACAGCCATATCCACCCCAAACTTGGCGACATTTTGGAAGAGGGTCGCTTCATAAGTCGTAGCAGCCTAAATCGAAGAGAAGCCCAAAATGCGTTGCATTCGCAAAACGCAGTATGCGCGCTGCTAGATTTCTTGTTTGAATGTCAAGACTGTTGCACTAATTCACGGAAATGAATCTAATCTGGGGTTCAGAGAGTCCCCACTTCTTTGGCTGCTATGCTTTTACTAACCTTTAGTTGCTCAGCCAGTATGTGCAGCCCTCTGCGCATCAGCGCTATTGCAGACTGTGCTTGCGTGGGAGCCTGTTGAACCGCCATTTCTTGTCGTTTCTGAAGCATCAAAAGCTTTCGCGACTTGAATGCAGATTGCCTCTTGGAGACTGACTCTGTCCTTGAAGCAACGATACGGTTAAGGGCGACAGTTGCCGATTCCAGCTCGGCGTCTCGACGACGCTTAATTTCGTCTGAAGCCTGTTTGTGAGACAAAAACACCTCAATATTGCCGCATCCACGTAGCACCCAAATGGCTCCTAGGGCCTTCTTAAGACCTTCGAAGATACTGCCCTTCCGTGCAGCTTGACTTGGTAGCCAAGCGTCGGCTATCTCCACGCAGAAAGTAATTGTGCCACTTGGAGCAAACACTTCAATAAGTTTAAAGGCTTAGCTCTTCCTAGCATGCTGAGGTCTGACCTACCTCGTTCACCGCGTCATCAATGAACTTCTGCCTGACTTTGAGGCCCTCTTCCGAAATGCTTGCATCCAGCGTAATCTGCAGTTCTTCCAAGATGGTGGAGCATTGAAGAGAGTGGATATTGTCGTACCTGAATGAAAACATTTATTGGCGGCATATCCAATGATACGGAATAGGTATTTTTGTAATGCATCACTCCTGGACGCTGGAAAATATGCCTTTGCAAGGTCTGGGCGGGTTGTAGTGAATATTTTCGTTCGTACCGGTTACGTATTTGTTCCAAAATTTGGTTTTTCACAGTCTGCATGGATGTTTTAAGAAGCCTCAACTCGGTGGCGAAGGCAGAATTGAGCGTCTCATTTTGTGCATCAATTATTGCCTGTAGTCGCATGACGTGAGTCGTCGTCGGTTCAAATAGCCGTCTTGGTTGATGTGAAATGCTCTTCTCCTCGTGCCAATGCATACAGCTGGACGGCTAATGTCCAGTGATGGTTTAAAATCATGCAGATGTAACTTCAGCTGCCTCAAATTCCAGCGTAGCTTACATCGTACGTGTCTCGAAGCTCGGCTTGGTAATTGTCAGTCCACGAGCCAAGCTGTGACAATGCTTGCGCTTCCGCGGAAGCAATAGCTTTCTCAGCTGCTTCAGCAGCTTCTTGTATTCTTGAGCGTCCCTCCTGTCGCCACCAAATCCAAGGGAACGGACGACGATCCGGTGAAGTACTTGCAATTGCTGGCTTCTTGCGCGTAAACTGCGTTGGTGCCAGTGACCCGATTCTGTTGTACGCTTTAGACTGCGTGTTTCCTCTTCCAGTTAGTAGACACAGGACTCCACCCTTACCTTAAGATGCGTCATCACAGCCACCTTCAGGGAGTTTGCTGCTTCTCCTGAATCCATCTTACTTATCTCCACTGCTTGCTTTCCCTCGAAAGCAGCCTTGTTTACTGCTTGTGTGGCAGACGAAATTTCTTGGTCAATGACAGCTGTGTAGACATTGACTTTCCATGCAGCATCTGCAAGCTGTTCAGAAAAGGATCAAACACACCATGTAAATTATCCGCAAAGAAAAGGACTTACATATGGAGGTCCCGTATTGCATTGAATTCAATGCTAGGGGCAGCACCCAGCGAATTTCATAAAGGGAGGGCCTGGAGATGAAAGCTGACGTACCACACGATATATTTCAACAGCCTTCCGCTCCTCAGCCTCGTCTTCGCTTTTTGCCAAGTTAGTCTTGGCCTCTCGTAATTCCAACAGAGCACTGCCAGTTATAAGCTAAACGCACATTCAGCGACAGAGGCAGCTGCATTAGTTATCGTTTCGCTGTCTCGATAAGATACCACACTGAGCCAACTATCACCATTTCTGCTGTATAGCAGCTTATGTACTGACTTGTCCTTCAATATCTGCAGAGAGCATGCTTTTGAAGGCAAGGTTGGTCTCCCCCTCTGCCTGAGCACGGTAGCGCGAAAGACAGCAGCAGCCCACCCCTGCATTGGAGGAAATGCTTCATTTTAGCCAACTGTTTATAAATCTGAGAGAACCAATGCAACGCCGTACTTCTTCTAGAAGACTTTTCATCTTGGCTTTGTATATCTCTACTATTGATGGCAAGTCATCCTCGGCATCAGCCCGAGCTTTCGTAAACTCTTCGATCAGTGCATCGATTTGGGCTTGTACAGAAAGCTTAATTGATGAAATTTGTGTGTGCCCCTTTTCACCAACAGCTGGAAGGATAATACTTGAGACCAAGGAATCGTTTCTTGACCACATTCCGCTTGCTTGGCGCAATAGCAGGAGCTGCTCGCCTTTTCCTTTGAGATTCTCTTCCTATTCAAAGGCAGCAAAAGCGGCATCAAACCTTGACTAGGATTCGAGGTAGGAGAGCTAGCTTTCTCCTCCAAAGCACATTTGCTGCGTACACGAGGACAAAACAAACCTCCTGGTGTTCTTTCTGTTCCCGCGCCAGCTTGTTGACAAGGTCACGCCTTCTGAGACGGAGCAGACTAAGCAGAGTAGACAGAACCTCCTCACGCTCTTCATCGTGTTCCTTGTCCCATATCTGTGCGCAGCAGCATAAATTGCAGTTCAGCATGTATGCATGTATGGTGGCACAAACTCTTCATATACGTCACTTGCATCGAGCAGCACCTACCTAGCTACAGGTTCGATTTCCTACACTGGAATGATTTTTACAGCACTCTCATTGCCACCGCCGTCAGCTTGTCTAGTTTAACCTTTCTTTCTTAAGAGGTGACACACTCTCACGACCATTTGTAGTGGAAACTATTCCTGTTAGTAGTGCTTTACCGAGTGCATCTTCACCCAGTTTGCCTATGGCCTACCTCTGATGCAGCGGCATCTTGTAGCTGTTGTGAAAGGGCCTGTTTTAACTCCTTCGTCAAGTCACAAAGCTGAGATAAAGCTTGGCTCCGTTCCACCATTATTTGGCCACACTGTTGCTCGGCTTCATGCTGAATTTGTTTCGCTAAGTTGAGAACTGCAATGAAAAGTCTGGGATCTTGTGTTTCTAACTTCTTAGCCAAAGCTCGTCTTGCCCTTAAAACTCCAGGATCCTCCTCCATGGGCACCTGACCGTGATTTTGAAGGATGAGTTCTTCCACTTCCTTAATTGCCTCTTTCCTGCACAAATGGTAACTTTATGGCAAAACCAGTGGTATTTGTCTAGCGCTTCGCATGCGAGAATGTATAGTAGGTGCACAACTCACGTAGATGTCGCCTGCGGAGACCGCTTGCTGTATTTTGACTTGGGGTCTGCTTCAAGCTTCTCCAGTCGCTGGTGTTTGATTGTCCAGGCGGCCAGAAACAGCAGTATTGCCATACAGAAGATTCCCAAAACAACTGCAATAAATAGTAACCACCCAGATGTTTCTATGGTGGTGGGAAGCCGCGCAGCAATAGCGGCGAGTGTCTCAGCAGTTCGCAGTTGGGGTAGCAATGCATCCTCCCTGCAAAGCCTTTTGGGTTCCATGACGCGCAGGACCAAAATTTTGTTTTGATCGTTGTTCAGACCAAACACGTAGAGCCCCGGTTCTTTAAATGTAAACATAAAAAGAATTCTCTGTTCCCCTCCTTTCATGTCGGTATCCAGTTCCCTGTTGAGCGCAAAGACAGTAAATGATTGTTCTGTAGCAACTATCTGCTGGTACAAGAATAAGTTCAAGTTCTCACTGGCAGAAAATTAAAGGGACTCTCTATTCACCTAAAGGCTCCGTAGTCGAACTGTTGGTTCGTGTTCAGCAAGTTGTTCCGAAGATACACCGGGTAGATCGGATTGGGGCTAGGACGGATGTGCCAGGCTACAGTCGAGCCCAGTGGAAGGCATTGAACTGGATCGGACACCCCGTAGTAGCCGAAATCCATAGGTGATTCTAAACGACGAGCATGAGCAGGTTCATTAACTCCCCCATCTTCTGTTTCCTCTTCTTGACTCGGAATTTCCGGTGCAATGCCATATTCCTGTAGGCGCTCAGTTACTTCATCGACGAAGCTCTGTGGGACGCCAACAAGACCTGTCATCTTGGCTGAATAACAATAGCGCACACATTCATGCCGCTGAAGAAGCTGGACGTAAAAGGGAAACTCTAGCAGCAGTCGGAGAGAGCGTGCTTCAGTCTAATTAACCAGTGTTACGATCGTCCCACACAGTTTTGTTGGTGCCCAAAACTTTCATACACAAATGAATACCACGAAGACAATTTTCAGCACTGTAATACGAGACTTACCTAGGGTTGTATCAAACATCCGGACAGTGCAGCCTGCTTTTTCGTCACACTCATAAGAACCGGTGGCAAGCCCCGTCTGGGTAGTAAGGTCTTGCAATTCGAACGCTCTGTCGCCCGACGTTGTTTCAGGATCATCAATAAGCAATTTAGAGTCCTTGAGAATCATTTGAGGACGTGCAGTTCTACACGTTTCGTCGCAGACTTCATCCAGGGACTTTTCTCCGATACAGGAGCAAAGACCCGATATAGTGCTAAAGGTACCACCTGCTGGGCCACACTGGTTAGAGCAAACCTCCTCTGAAGTTGAGCAAGCGCCTGTTGAGTCCCGCACCGCATCTGCTGGGCATTCGTCGTAGAGCTGAGCACCAAAACGAATAAAGAACTGTTAAAGTAGTCATTACAGTACCTGTTTATTTTACTGCGAGGCTTATGGCAATCCAGTATCCAGTGCCATTCTCATTTTCTTAATGTGGTTAACACGTATTCGCTGGCTCACAGTTTGTTGACAGGGTTCCACGCCATCCTGATCACTGAGGTCTTCCTTTCCCTGGATGTAGTGGAATCCCGAGACGCAAACGCACGACCTATCGGCCAACTGGAACGCTCGATTTGTCCCCTTGCAAGAACAAGAGGTAGCTTTGGAATTAGAGGTTGCTGTGGCCCCGCATAGTATGCAGCCTGTTTGACCCTCCAAGGAGTTGTATGTCCCTGACTGCAGGAAAGCATACATGTTATGAAAACGAAAGAACTTTCAAAAACTCCATGTGATTAGAAAGCCCTGCATCTTAGACCCGTTTTCCTTTTGAGTTGCCGTTTGGAAGCACCATTCATACCGGACATGAATAGCAAGCCTCAGCACTTGATGAGGCTGCTTGAAGTCCGTAAGTCCCTGCAGGACACGGTGTCTCGCTACTAGACCCTTCAGGGCAATACGTGCCAGGAGCACATCGAAAACCTTTGTCTCGTATTTTGCTTGTTGGCGTGCTGCACACGCAATTATGCACGGTGTAGTGACAGGTGAGAAAACATGTTTCCTGAGTATTGTTGCTGTGTCAATTTTGTATCGGTATGACACGCTTGATTCTTCTTTTTGGGTCTCCTTGCTTCAAGGCTCACGCTGTCTAATGTAGTTCATCGCAAACGTCTTACCGGGAGTTGCATCCTTCCAAGCAAACGTATCCTGGGGTGCATGGCAGACACTCCGTCATACCAGGTTCGCTTGAATACGTGCCCTGCAAGACAGCGGAAATGCAAATACATGCAAATACGCGGCAGGGAGCGCCTGCGTGCCTATTCTAGATCCAATGCAGGCTCGTATGCTTCTTAGTTTCGGTGCACTTTGCTACGGCCCATGGGTTTTACACGCTGACGTGCTAAGGACGATACCGCTGGGCAAATGATGCATCCAGTTTCCAGTGAAGTTGTATCGGATCGATCCTCAGAACCCATGTAGCCGGCTGGGCATGGACTGGGAATCGACTGGTCAAGAGGGCAATATGATCCTGCTGGGCACTTCAAGGGGACCCCGGATCCCACTGGGCACAAAGCTCCAGCTGGGCACAGCTGTGGTTCGCCACTCCCGGCAGGGCACCAGGTTCCCTGTAAGCATTTGCGTGGGACTGCCGTCCCTAAAGGGCACGAATGCCCTACTGGGCATGCAAGTCCAGGCTCGGATGATCCTTCCATTGGACAGTAATTCCCCGCTGAGCACGCAAACATCTACGCGAAAAAGACTGGCGCCGCAGTGATATAGGGCAGCATTAGAGGTTATCATCAACGCAAACAAACATGGGTTGCCAAATAATCCCGGCATACACGAAGGATGCACCGCGTTGCGTTCACTTAATTTAAATAACTGTCGGACTGCAACCTAGCGGCCTACTCAGTACAAATGTCTGGCGAATGGTGAAGCCTTCCTATTAGTCTACCTTCTAGATTCCATATCAAGTACGCATGAACAAAAATGCTGTTTATAATATCGGCTGGCGTGGGGGAAGCAATCTTTGCTCACCTGGACAGGGTTTGCAGCCCAGATCACTTGATAGTCCGCGCTCGTCTCCATACGTTCCAGGCGGGCAAGGAATTGCTTGCTGACTGCCCTCGAGGCAATAGTGGCCCGTAGGGCATTGGTTTTCTTTTGAAAGCTCGCCGTTGCCTTCACCAGGACACAGGTATCCTGGTACACATAGAAGACATGAAGCTGTGCCGCTGCCTTCTTGGTATGGATTGTAAGTGCCCCCTATACATGGGCGTGGCTCCGAAGAGCCCAAAGGACAAAAATGGCCTGCTGGACAGGGCTCCGGAACGAGGGAGAGCGCCGGGCAATAGAACCTGAACACCGATTAAACGTTCAAGGAACGCAGTGCCTTATTGGAGAGATAAATGATGCAATTACAAACCTTGTCCGTGTTGCGCTGACGCACAAAAACTTCCGAAGCGATAAGCACAAGAAACCATGAGGAAGCATCGTGGGAAAAGCCTTTAACTGCAAGCCCCAATTTCCAAAGTTTTGGTGTCACTAGCAAGAGTTAGCCCATATTGAAGGCTGCCGAGTGTTTACAACTCACCCTTTCGGACACATGGAGCAGTCACTCTCCCACCTGCCCAGCGTGGCCTGTCTGACACTCCCTGGTGGGCATGCTTTGGGTTCCGTGGCACCGGCCGGGCAGTAGTGCCCTGGCGGACAAGGAATGCCTCCATAACCGGTGTCCCACACTTCTTCCCAGTTCTCCAATGTCAATAGTACGACGCCTCCAGCAGAAGCAGCACTTGCTGGTACAAAAGGTTCATTTGGTAGCTGTTCCATCCATGGGTTTGGCACCCAGTTGCCCAGACCACAGAAGAACCTGCCGGCACAGATTCATAGGCACACCATTAGCATGCATTCGTTTTCCCCTTGGTTTCTGTGCCGCTCACAAAGCACATTTCTACTTGTCATTCAGCCAACAGCTATATTTCGAAGGACGTACCCAGCAAGACACTCCCCAGCTTCGACCGCGCCCCTACAATATTTTCCGCGTGGACATGGAACACAAGTGTCAGCAGCATCAGGGTCTGTACTGGGCACAGAGCCACGCGGGCAGAGGCCAGGCTCTGCACTTCCTTCAGGGCATACCTGCAGGCCGCGTTTACACTCGCAACTAATTCTGTGTGCATAGATAAGACGTGTGCACGCCCCCGCACTCTACCTTGCAAATTTCTCGCTAACAGCAGCGACTAAGCTAGTCGTTACCATTTAAACTTTGAATTCGTTGTTGCTGAGCCACGTATGACTGACCTTTTGCTCGGGGCACTCCAGCGGACCTTGGGTACTCGCGTTACAGTAGAACCCTTCTGGACAGGGCTGGCAGGAACTTTGACCTGTCGTGCTAGTGTACGAGCCGGGTGCGCATGCAGCCGGATGGGTTGCCCCCTCTTCGCAGTAAAAGCCTTTTGGGCAAATATTGCCTTTAATGCCGTCTGTGGGTTTGTCCGTTTCAGAACCCTCGTAGCAAACGTATCCGGCAGCGCAGTCTCCTGTAGGGGATATATTGCCCTCTCCAGAACAGTACTTGCCCGCTGGGCATGGTACACACGACGTCCCGCCGGCTTTCCCCTAAAGCAACACTCTCCAAAGATACACCGACTAGGCTGAGTAGACAGCAGACCAAAGACGTGCAGCCTAAACCAGAAAGGCAACGTACCTGATAATGCCCGTCCGGACAAGGCGTTGGGCTTGTAGCTCCTGCTTCACAGAAATGACCAGGCGGACAGAGTCCATTTACCTCGTTCTCAAAGCTGTACACGTGATCTATAATGCGAGGATGAGTGGCTCCTGAGACGCAGATGGTTCCTGCATAGCACTTGTCAGTGGCAGTTGTTGCTCTGTACTCAGGGCAGTACATTCCCCGAGGGCAAGGTTTGCACGATGACTGTCCTGGGTGATCTTGAAATGTCCCAGGTCTGCACGGCTGTGGGACAATGGTTTGCTCGCCGCAAAAGTGCCCTTTCGGGCACTCCGTTCCGTCGTGGGTACTTCCTGGGTTTGGGCAATAGGTGCCGGGGCTGCACGGAGTGCACGAAGCCTGCCCCTGGGAACTGAATGTGCCAGATGGGCATTGCTGAGAATTTCCAAAGAGAAATGAAAGTTAGTAAAGTGCCGCATTGCGCAGGGAGCAACTGCATAGATTCATCGTCTAATAAATAGGTGAGCTAGGGTTTCAAATCGGTAAATGGCGCCGAGAAAGGCATTAAGTGGTGGCAAAATGATCACACGAGTTTGGTATTCGTGACTCCACTTGAATTGCTGTGCTGGTTTAGAAATGTTGCTGGACAAGGAGCAATCCTGTGGATGTATCCGTTGTCTTGCCTTCTCTGCAAATGAGCCTTCAGGGCAGTAATGGCCTGCTGGGCAGATGTAACCCATCTTCGGGTTGTCAGGTGTTGAGCTATTTGATCCTTCCAGGCAAACGTAGCCCTCCGTGCAGGGAATCTGAACTCCCTCCCTGACACATGCGAAACCGGCGGAGCATTTGAAGCAGCCGGAATCAGAAGTAACTCCTCCTGCTTGAGAGAAGGTTCCTCTGCACGCAGGGCATGGTAAGAGAACATCTTCGTACATGTGTTGACCCCATCTTTGTTTTTAAGATATCGCTTCAGGGGAAGCCAGTAATTATTTATCCCTGGAAGTATCGAGGGTGCTTGCGTTGAAAAGAGGATAAAACCCTAGGAGCTAGGTGGATGTCCAGGCGGTGATCAAACTGTTTCTACGGATGTTGCTAAGGTTTCTTCTGCGTCCAAAATTGCAAGAGCGAGTATGCTAAGTTGAGCGTACACGGGGCATGCCTTAGGCTCCGACACGCCTTCGGTGCAATAATGGTTGGGAGGGCAGATGTCACCGATGTCAAGTGTTTGACCGGTCTCTGGATGTACCATGCCTGCCAACGGTGTGGCTGTCCATGACCCGCTTTTGCAGTAGTAACCCTGACAACCAGCACATGGTTTGCAAATAAGGAGCGGTACCATCCTCACACCACGTTATAGGTACGGAGCTACGAAGTATTACACAGGCCAATAAATAGAAATTAGTTACAGTGCATTAGTAGTACTTACAGCTGAGCACACCCCTGAGACCGTTGTTGCTCCTCTTTCTGCGCAAAACTTGCCCTCCTCACAGGGCGTGCATGATTTTGTGTTCGAAGACCCGGATTGCGTGGAGATCCAACCAAGCATGCAGTGTTCTGATGTTCCTCTAGTGGATCCTTCAGGACATGCAAAACCTGCGAGGCATTGTTTGGGTTGCGAGAGGCCGAACTCGTCACAGTAAGAGCCAGCAGGGCATACTTTGCAGCTCCGTGCGCCCGCATCTGGCTGATAAGTTCCGGGTGGGCACTTCTTTTGCGTTACAGGGCCTTGCAATGCAACAACAGAAGAGCACAACGTCGAATTCTTTGAAGCAGCATTGGTAATAGGGAATATTCTGGCTTACAGGGAAAAACAATGATTCATGTGTATGTTCCACTGCTCCATGTGGCAAGTGGCATGCATACTTGGCACGCGAGGAGACGCGGTGGACTAGGTGGCAGGTGCACGGTTTACAGCTGAAGCTCCGCTGCCGTACCTCTAGTCGCGCTAGTCGTTAGCGAAGCATACGCTGTGATGGACCGTGTTCCAGGAACAAAACGAAATATTATACTTTCTACGTTTTTCAGTCCCTCGCCGCCACTGTCCACGATGCGGTGTATTGGTTTGCTGCGATAAGGAAGACGGTGCCTTCTAGCTCTAAGAGTGTAGGGCGTAGACCAAGTGGATCCGTCGAATCCACCATGCGAATCGCAAAGAGCAGAGCATCCATTCTCATGTTTCACGTCCACCCCAAGTAAAGTCTGCATTACCCAAATACGGTCGACCAAGCCGAGCAAGCTACGCTGTCAGGAATGGCCTCCAAACGTCGGAGGATTGTAGTCGTGCATTTAGGGAGAGGTTCATAATTTGCTGCAAGAGCAGTTATAGTTCCGAAAGTGCAGTAAGGGAGATGCTCGAAATGTGGTTTAAGAACAAGCACTAGTCCAGCTGGTGAATCTTCTACGGGAAGGGAATGTTCACGGCATCGTCCTACCGCAGGAGTTTGACCTCCTTCGAGCTGGATGCGAATGCCGACCAAATCTATCGGTTCGCCGAGGTCTATCACGAAGATTTCTTCTTGCTCTTGGCTAGCAGCAGCGCGGTGCTCGCAATTGGCTGTCCCCGAGCAGCACGCAGTACTTCTGCGGCGTCTAAACCATCCAGATGAGAGGCTTGCGCCATTCGCGTTTAGCTCCAAATCTGTCAGGGCTTCCCGCTTTAACGGCAGCTCTTTACTAAAAGGACGTCTTGCCACAACATTGATTGTCCCTGTTAAAGCACGAAGCGGAATCGGAAAGCACAAGAACCCCTCTAACCGTCGTTTGAAAGTTTCTAATCTTGCATTTTTCAGGTTTGCATCGCACGCGTTGGCACGCAGTCACCAATCAAGTCAACTCCTGCGCCTGTCGCACCTGAATGTGAGGAGCAATAATGGCCACTAGCGCATATGTGTTCGGTAGGAGACTTTGATCCTCGGGGACAGTAATAGCCTTCAGTGCACGGCCCTTCCGGTTCGGTGAGCCCAGCAGAGCTGCAGTACATCCCGAAGGGGCACTTAATGCATTCGGCTTCTGAAGCTGCCCCACTGTATGGTAGGTATGTTCCTGCAGCATCAGCGGGGACAAATGAGACCGCCCATTTTGACCAGGTGCTCTGCTGCAGTGCTTGATGAGCCGACTATTCTTGGCAGCTATAACAATGTGTCAAGAGGAAAGATCCACACTGGAATGAAGCAATAGACCGCTGTTACGCGATGACAGATGCATACCTGCAGGGCAAGCAATATCCGACACCACTGGAAGCGAATAAAGATCCCCTTCAAGTTCAATTCGACGTATTCGGTGGGTAAAGCTATCCGCAAGAAGCACTCCTGTTCGCCTCTTATCCTTCTGCAACACGAGCGCGATTCACAAACGCCGAGGCTCAAGGAACTACTTTCCACAGCTGTTTGCAGCTCAGTGTTAGCAAGAAATGCGTTCTTAGTAGAGTGCCGGCTGTATCCTTACTCCATAGAAGCTACTGATTCCATAAAAGGCTTCTTCTAATCCCGTTGTAGCAATGCTCATCTCTGCGTCGTTAACAACTGGCGAACGCCAGGAGGAATAATCCACTAGTGTCGATATAGTGTTTGTTTGGGGGTCTATCCATCTCAGGCTGCGGGAAAAGGAAACGCTGACAAGAGCACAACTAATCTTGTGTGCCAGCCTGAATGCCCAATATGGGGAAAAGGGACTACAGGGCATAATACCCTGATTTCTGCGTGTTTCACTTACGCTCGGGCATCGAAATCGGCAACTACCAGCACTACGCCATTCTGCAAAACGCATTATACACAAAACATACCAGGCATCGTGTTTGCAGGAATGAGATTTTTCCTAAGCAACAGGCCACAGCAAGTGAGTTCGTGAAACGAGTATTCAAATACCTCTCGATCAGCAATCGCTGCTGAAACCGGCCTCTCAAAGGTGACACTCGGGGAGGCCTGGCCGCCCCCAGACGCGCTCCTGGAACCGCTCCCAGCAAGTTCGTTGACAGAGTTCGTGGTTGTATTTACCTCCAACACCTAAGAACAGGCATTTCACCATTGTGTTGCATCATTAATTCCAGCATGTGGTTATATATGTTGTCTTCTAATTGTCACTGGGACGCAAAAAGATGAGCCTCAACGAGAACGGCCAGTATATGGGATTTCAACCTCAACCAGTTACTCTGATAAGGAATGTTACAACGTAAAACACTTGCCCGCTTGTTTCCAGAATCTACAACGTATATTTTTTCTTCGTGGAGTGCCACGCCAGAAGGCATATTAACCTGGAATGAACTGAGACCAACGGCCAATGTAGCGTCGCTTTTCCCTAAAAGCAACATTCATAGGGCCACGTTACAAGCCTTAGTGTTTCTGCGCTCAGGAGCTTTATCGTTGAAACAGTAGGTTTCGGACGGAACGGACCTGCAGTGCCAGTTCCAAGAACGGTATTGATGTCCTGCGTTGCACCAAGATTGTGCTTCAGCACACGGTGATTCCCACTGTCAGCTATGTATAGGTTTTCGCAATCTGCATCGATATCTAAACCCAAAGGCTTCGAAATTTCAGCACTAATTTTGCTCATCAATGCGGAAGAGCGCAATGCTACATCGTGTTCAACGATAGCGTTTCTGCCTGAAAAAAAACATTCATCCACATGCCTTTATGCATACTCTGCTAGTGGAAAGACCACTGTTGCTTGTGACAGTGCAACAAGCCCTGTTGTTATTTCAGTAATACAAATGGGTTGGAATCGCAAACAGGGACGAACCTGGATAGGAAATGTACAGTTTCTTGGTGGTTTTACAGAACGCAAGGCCGACAGGGCTGGTACTCCGTACCCAGCTAAGCGTTCCACTGACAGACGCTGCGGAGACTACGGTTTCTACTGTGCCTGTGAACGTACATGCAGGAAGCTTCGGTCAAATAGCGCTATACATGTTGAGCTGAAGACTTGGCTTACCTAGCAGCTCCTTTGCCAAGCCACGTACCTGTTTCTCCGTGGACTACCTTCACAGCATAGTTGTTGTAGTCTGCAAAGTAGACGTCGCCTGTAATTGAATCCATTATAGCATTTGCAGGGAGCATTAGGTGCGTCTCCGGACCCGGAAGTCCATCGCCTCCACTGCCGGAGAAACCCGTCCCGGCAATTAAAGGGGACTCAGCTGAGAAAGAGCCAGAAGATGTTGGAAATTTGCCACGGGTTTGCCTCTGATTAAGTAATACAAGTGTTTGCGCCCGTGCCGTAATATGCTACCAATATTCACTGCATTGGGTCACTATGCAAACACCTACAGTGCAACGACATATTTTGGCTCACGGCGAGGGCAATAATGACCTTTCAGGCAAGGCCTCCCACTCATGTTTTCATCACAGGTGTTGCCGTTTTCCTCCCCCGTCGGCCTGGGGCTGGTTGACCTAGATGTACAAATGAATCCGCCACTGCAGGGACCGGAAGGTTCCGCAAGCTTCACAGTGTTACAGAAGTGGTTCGGTGGGCAGTCTTGCGGAAGTTCCGACCCAGGCGGGCATATTTCTCCGTGCTTGCAAAAGGTAGTAGGCTCCTCCCATTTGGTGCCAGCAGGACAGTAATATCCTACCAGTGCATACAGGTAAGCAGGACTGCATAAACCCTGATTGCGCAAACACTAGAGGCCTGGGTTTCGTGCGGAGCTTGTTAAGGAAGGCGGTGCATGCATTTTCCAGACGTTTTACCAGCTTTGCACTGTCCAGTAGGGGCACTGCTTGCAGGTGTATTGCAGTAAAATCCTTGCGGGCAAGACGTGCAACCTCCAGACTGATCTGAGTAGGTCCCTGGAGGACACGGGAATGACGTTCTGACGGATGTCCCCTCTGGGCATGTAAATCCGTCCGGGCATGTTTCTCCCTTTGAGCTACCTTCACCGCAAATCTCTCCTGAAAAAAAGCACAAGGGAAGATATGGAGGAATTCATATCCATCAGACATTTGTGCGGCATGTTCAACGCTGGCAACAGGTTCCCAACAGGCTGGTCAAAGACGAGCTAAATATCCTGAAAAGTGGCCATTGGTGGCCTTTACTGGCGCTTGCTAGTGTACGAATGAGTGTATGATACACCTACCGGCACCGCAGCTAATGCAGGATGCTTGCCCTGCTTGGGGTTGTTTTGTCCCACGAGGGCACGGCACGGGAGCTGCGCTGCCTTCGGGGCACATGTGGCCAGTTGTGCACTCCTGGGCTGTATCCAGGCCAATGGTACCTTCAGGGCAATACTTCCCTAATGCCAGAAATATCGCAGAACATTGCACCGTTGTTGAGTTCCAATAAAAGATAATAACTGTAAAATGATTTCTAGTAAAGCACATGCAACTGACTTCAGCGATACGCATGCTGCATGGATGAATGCACCAAATACAGTCATGCAAGAGACCTCCGATTTTTAACCACTTCAAACACGTAGTCACGTGGCCACTTGGCGCCTCAGGAAATTTCCAGACAGAAATAGGGCTTTTAGACTGGAAGAAATATTCACCTGCTGCGCAGGCACCGGTCGGAGACGAAAGGCCTGTTCGGTCGCAATAATAGCCTGCTGGACATGGTAAGCAGTCGTTCTCTACTGAGCCACCTCTGTGAACACAGCAACAACCCAATCAGTTTTACCCTATGCAGACTGCCTTTGACAAAAGCTTTTGCGTAGAGTTTCCGCTTGATATAGTCGCAACTTACAAGCCACCCAGCACTTTTCCCGCAGGACAAGGAGTCGCAGTGCTCGCATTTTCCAGGCAATAGTGTCCTGGCATGCACAATGCCGAGGCGTCATGAGGGGTTGAGGAACCTGTGCAGAAAAAGCATGCTTGATTGCACGTTCGATTGTTTTAGAGACTTTCCAAATTCTCTGCGCAAACAGAGGCTGCGGCATATGCTCGCTGACCCTCTGGGCAGAGGTATCCCGCTGCGCATTCTCCAGAAGGAGCTATTAGGCCATGAACTGCGCAGTACGACCCTTTGGGGCATTGTTTTGGCTCTGTCGCTCCATTTGAACAGAATGTTCCTGGTTTGCACAGGCCTCCGTGAGTGCAGTGTTTCGGGTGAAAGAAGCTGAGCTTTTCGTCACCAACCCTGCTGAAGTTCCCGCATCTGCATGCGCACCGTTTTCAAAACACAACACCATAAACAGCTGATTTGCCGTTGTTGCACTGGCACGACAAGGTGTTCAAATACAGTTTCGGATATGGCCTAAGGGAGTACTGCACGCGTGGAAACCTAGCTGCCCAAATACAGTGAGCACATTGGACTGTGTATCAAAAAGTGGCATTAGAGGGTTACACGCCATGCCCCATGATCGGTCGACACTTGGGTTGATACGTTTGATGCTCTCTAAGCTAACCTGAGGAAAAACGTCTTTTCTGGTGTTTCAACAATGCCTTGGCATTCTTCGTTTTCTAGGCATTTGGCTGTGGCATCAGCGAAAGCGAGTATGGGTGATTCTAGACCTTTACACGCTGTCGTCTGCACACCAGCAAGCGCCGCCAGTATCCAACAGCCTGATGCGAAACAGGCAAAAACTGCAAAAAGTCATCATCGCCTCACTTTGTTTAAAGGTTGGCACAGCTGTGCTTGCTGTACGAGGATACTGCGCTGAAGGGCTGGAGAGTTCACCAGGCACAGGTTTAGCAGACATGGCACCACTGATGCTGTAGAATCCCCCATCAACTTGTCCAGTTTCCGCACTAGCCGCTGGGCCCACACAATAATGACCTTCGGGGCACGGCTTGCATTCATCTAGTGAAGTGGCGCCTTTTTTTGCATTCATTGTGCCTATCAACGCGTCCAACAGACGCAAAAGCACACTCTCAGACCCGCTTTTGTCACGCAGCTGTTGTCTATACCAGGTTCTGCATTCCGATATTGGAAGGCACCTACTGCAAAATGTACAGCGTTAAAAGGCTTATACATCAGTCAGGGAGACAGTAGACTGTTTGCTGGTTGGAATTAGAGAGCGCTTTCCTAAGGGGGTCTAAACTATACTCAATTTAAACATAGAAGAGCGGCTCTAAACAAACCTACCCTGCGGGCAGGGGTTTTCATGAGCGGATGCAGTGCCTGCTGGGCAGAAGAACCCAGGCGGGCACTTTTCATTATCTGTCGGTGCCTGGTCGGTCGAGGCGCAGAAGTAGCCTGCTGGGCACTCGCTGCATTTCTCAAGCCCTTTTGTGCCTGCATATGTGCCCTGCGTAGCACACGCAAGAAATGGGGGCCACACATTTCGCCGCCAACTTAAGTATAGGCTTCTCATAAGGCTTGTCCAGCCTTCGGCCGGGCGCTTACCGGCTTGCAAGGAATTGGTGAAGCAGACCCTTCCGGGCATTCGTAACCTTTTTCGCACTGGACTTTATTGCCACCTAATCCACATAAAACAACGTTCAAGCACCCTAGCTTCACTACATGGCACGGTGTTTTTTGAGCAGCTGCAAAGGAGAGGGAAATGTGTCTGGAGAGTCGCGTTGTTTCACTTCTCTGTTGCATATCTCTGTACCTGGACAGTAGTGGCCTCCAGGGCACAGACCGTTCGGCGCGGAAAGCCCATTTTCAGAACACACCCTGATATATACCGCAAGAGAAGCCCACGGAGACTTAATAAGCATAAGTAATGCAATGCATGCAACGCACGGGTGGCTACAGCCGCTGGGCAAACATTGTATATATATTATTCGAGCCAAGCTCAAATACTATATATATATATATATATATATATATAGGAT
>CAJFCY010000228.1:0-21713 GCA_904066265.1 Eimeria zaria | reverse complement strand
ATATAATAGTATTCATATGTTTATCGTCTTTATTTATTTATTTATTTAAATAAAATAACAAAATATATAATTTTTTTGTAGGTTGTACACGTTTTTGTATGAATTAGCATGCTTTCTGTTTCACCGTTGTTATTCATGTTCTTCTTTCTGTTGTATTCAACAATTATTGTTTCTTTCTGTTGCTTTCTTCATCTATTTGTTTGTTTCTCTGCTGGTATCTGTTGCATATACATTTGCTTGTTTAATATATTTTAAAATTATTTTAAACAGACTTGTTGCTGCAACAAAACGCCGTACAGAGGAGGAGAATAACATTTGCAAGACTCGAAAGTTGCAACAGGTAAACAGGTAGCTAAACCCTAAACCCTAAACCCTGTATTTATCCTCATCCCCAAATTTTTTAATTGTTTATTATATTATTTATGCATTGCTCTTGTTCACCTGCGCTGCAGGTAGAAGCCTCGGGCACCCTCAAACAGCTCGAGCAGACGGCGCTGCAATATAGGAACAAGTGAGGCAATGCACCGCGTACAACACTAGCGAAAGCTGCGGCAAAGGCAGCAGCACGATAAACAACAGCAAGAGCAGCCGCAGCGACAGCAACAGGGGCAGCAGCAGCAACAGCAGCAGCAAGAGATGATGCGATCTCGTGCTGCTGATGCGCATTCACTTTCTTGTTCTTTCTTTCTTTCTTTCGTTTCTTTGTTTATCTCCGTAGATATCTTGGTTCAATAGTGTGCAGTTCCCCATACATAATAAAGTTAATGATGACTTTATATTTTCTCTAGCAGCGTTTGTAGTATATATGTTGACAACAGATGGCCTCAGTCGCATAATATGCTGAAAACAAATTGAATTGGTGGCTGCAGCATGGGCTGAACAGCCGCTTTTTCTGAATTGTAGAGGCGATATCAACAACTTTGTCTTGAGCTGCTGCTGAAGCACTTGTCTCTATGCCTGTTGCTTTCTGAGTTTGAGGATTCAGATGTCTGTGCTATTCTTTGCTTTCGCTGCAGCAATACTTCTATTATAGAGGCTTTGGGGCCACTGACAGCCGAGGTTATGGATTTGAAGGCCAAGTGTAGAATCAGGTAAAGGATAGCGGCTGCGCTGTCGCTGTTTTTTTTTTCTCGTAGTATCTTGGTTCCTAAAGATGAGCGGGATTCCCCCTTGTTGTCGTCTGCAGTAACCTTCGTGTTGCCTTCTCTCCCTGATCTTTCTCTTTGCGTGTGCTGTTGTCCCGCTTCCTCCTCTCAGAGGCATTTTGCCAGAGTACGCAGAAGAGGATGAATTCGATGTGGAGGCCTGGCAGGAGGCCGCGAACACAACCAGTTGATCTTCAACATTCTTCGACTTAGGCGGCTGGCTAGCTAGCCAGCCAGCCAGATAGCTAGCCACCTAGTTAGCCAACTAGCTAGCTTGCTCGCCACACTAGATAGCACTGCTGATGGCGACTGGCGAGTAGTTGCAGGGATATAAAGGCAACGCGACTCGAACAGAAGCATTGCCCACGCGATGGCTGGGGATTTAAACTCAGCAGCAGTCGGCACTGTGGATGGATTGCCAATCATAACGATTGTTATGCGGGCATGTTTAAGCGGTGCTGATGCTGTTGGCTGTGTTGATGCATGCACTCTATGCTGTATAGTGCTTGCTTGATTTCTTTTGTTCTCTCTAGCTTTGAGCTTCCTTTATTTTGCCAACTGGCGCCTGTTATCTGTTAGCGGCTGCCGTGCTGGGCCTTCGGCACGGTCTGGCCGCTTGGCTTTCCTCACAAAATTCCAAAGACGCATTCCTTTTTCACTAGAATGTCCAGCTACTGCAGCAATAGAAGTAGTCAGCAATCTGCCTTGAATGGCTTTTGCAGGTTTAGGGTTGGAGGGTTTCAGGGGCGCGGTATAACAGTTCAAGTCATTACATGATAGTGGTGCACATCATGAGCAGCTGTCGAAAAAGGACAGATACGGAAACAGAAAGAAGAGCATCGGTACGGCGGCAAGGGCAAGTGCTGGTGTTGGGATGTTATAACATAGCAGGGACGCCACCCTCTACAAGGGAAAGACAGGTTTGTGAATTGGTAGCCCCTTAAAACTTCACTGCGTGCTGCTTCCTAGGCGAGGTGGTGGTAGTGAAGTAGAAATATCCGTCGAGACTGTTGCTACTCGATATCGGGGTCTCGATCTACCATATCCAATGCGCCGTATAGGATGCTTCGCTCGTTGCAGTTCTTAGGGTTCGCTGTTTCCAGGAGGCTACACTCTTGGCACTTGGTTCCGCGCTTTCTCCTTTGGCCCCCTCTTTTCTCGTACTTGGACATATATGTGAGGGAAAGTTATTGATATTCGTTCGGCGGCTGGCGGGATAGTAGGAGTTTTGTTGCCCAAAGTGTCTGATGTGTAGTGGGCATATTCGCCCACAGTCGAAACGGAAGTCGCATCTAACGTGATACTTCAAGCTAGACATGCACTCTAGGTTTAGTAACGCTTATTGCCATCGAAAAACGGTCTTCCGTCTTTTCAACTAATTTCTAACGGCCCGTTTTGCTCGTGGCAAGTGGAACGAAAACAAGCTGCAAGTGTTTGCCCTGCTGCCGATGGCAGCTTTCTACTTGCTACGTGCCGCTCGCTTCACAAGCGCTACACGTGTTCCTGCACATCCCTACAAACGCCCTATTCTTGCATATAGCCGTCCAAAATTCACATACCGTTGCAGTTTAGCAGCATAAAGCGAAAAAGGGCACACAGGCTCGATTCTGAGTGCGGGTACAAAACGCAGTTTTGTGTTTTCTGTCAGAAAGAATTATGTACCGAAAACGTGTCGCTGATTCTCAATGGTGAAACAGATGCTGGATCATACAAGTGGTCAAGTACTTTGCTCAACCCCTTCTTGCATATGCCTTTCTAACTTTGTCGTTGATGTCGCTTTCTATATCTGGGAGTACACCTTCACCGTTACACATCTCGGAAAGCTTCCAAAGTGGCGATATGTTCGGGGAAAATGTTAAAGTAGAAGGCAGTGTAATTGTGGCTGTATCTCACAGCGGGTGCCACATATGCCAATAGCACTTGGATCCCTTCATGCACGCTTTAAAACAGGAAGCGCATTTTAAGAAGAAAAAGGAGTTTCGTGATTGTTTCCGGCATGCGTCATACTTGGACAACGGGGAAGCGCGGTCAACGCATTTTCGGCTAGATGCGTTATGGCTACTGTACTCCTAATTGTACGTGACTCCCAGATGCAAGTCGCCTCTACGCTGGAGAGTAAAACCTCTTCAACATCTACTTTCTGAGGGTAAAATGTTGAATTCATTCAAGAATTGTGGGAGAAGAACTGGAACTTTTTTGGTGTTTTTTCTTGAAGCTTCCCTACTACTAGCCAGTGCTGAACACCAAGCTGTCCAGATATTGGAGCCCGATCGGCACCTCCTACCTGCCGCCTTCAACCATCCGGCCCTACCAAGTGTAGTGAGCTTGTTCGATCCTAGCCGAGGACCCTCGCGAGTTTCAATAACGTTCCTTAGTATGGGCGTTCCTACTTGTGCGCGTGTATGCGAATGAGGGCCCAGTAACCGTCTGACAGTTGTTCATAATGTTAGGATAGCTCTATATGCCTGTGTGCAGCGCTTTCTTGATGCAGGATGTGCAACAATGATTGCTGCAGTTCATGATACCCTCTTCTACTCTGCAGCTTACCCAGACCAATCCTTTGCCTCTACAAACAAAAGGCGTAGAGGTTGCAGTGGAGGTGATGTATTTGACTCTACTGCAGCGCATGATGATGCAACCGTAAGGTGGAGAATTCGCTACAAATCACGTTATACACGTCGTGAGGCAGGGGCAGTAACTGGTGGCCGTCCCTCTACCAGTAGAAGCAATTAATTTACACCTCATATCCCTACACTTGTCAATTCTTAGAAGCTAAGCAAAATAAACGCCACATAGTTGAAGGTAATGCTAGACAGTGCACTGAAACTGCATGCAGCTTGGCCGGCCAGCTCGCGCAGCTGGGTAAGAGCAGTAAGCTAGTATGGAGGTATGCATTATATGCATTTTTCAACTATTCCTTTTAAAATGCGCAAAATTTGAATTACATGATTCCAGGAGGGAGAAGGAAGTATTAAATTTTGACTACCATTACCTCGTAGCAAGACGCCCCACAGTGGCAGCAGCGAGAGCGGCTACCTTAGCCGCAGTCGCAGCGGCAGCGGCGGCCGCTGTAGGGGGGTGATGCGCGTGGATTAACTGCAGACTTTCTTTTGTTTTAGGCAAAGGGTGGTCTAAAGAAGAAGTGGCAGCTGCTTCAATATAAAGCAGCTGTAGTGTCTGCCTAGGGTCCCTGTAACCTGTTGCCCCCACACGCGCACTCGTTATTGCCGTGTTTCAAACAGCCTCTGGGCTTTCTTGGGCGGCTGCTGCCTCTCCACTTAATTTTAGTTTCTTTTTTCCTTATCAAAACAGTCACAATGGGGCGTCGTCCAGCTCGCTGCTATCGCTACTGCAAGAATAAGCCCTACCCGAAGTCACGCTTCTGTAGGGGTGTGCCGGATGCAAAGCTGCGTATTTACGACGTGGGCCGCAAGAAGGCAGACGTAGATGAGTTCCCAGGTGTTGTCCACCTAGTCTCTGATGAATATGAACAAATCTCTTCGGAGGCCCTTGAGGCTGCCCGTGTTTGCGCCAACAAGGCAAGCAACCAAACGACATCCCTGCTACTTACGTGCATCGATGCATTATCTGCAGCGCCAATTCTATTTTTGTTTTCTTTTAGGGGGGAAGGGGGAGAGTTGGGCAATGTTCTTGTGTTGCGGTGCCTGCACTCGTTGGCATGCAGTGCTCTGTGTTGATAGACGCTTATCCAAGTGCTTGATTTCAGATGTAATTCCAGCCAGTATCCCTCTTATTGCTGTTGAATGTGGTATTAATTTCGTCAAGTATAGCTAAATGATGGGGGGCTGTCAGCATGGGTGCTAGTGAATTATACAGGGGTCCGATGTGTTCGCGTTTCACTTAAAAGTTTTTCTTTGTTCTGTCTGTTTGCTGACTTTCAGTACATGATTAAGCACTGCGGAAAGGACAACTTCCATTTGCGCATGCGGGTCCATCCCTTCCACGTTCTCCGCATCAACAAAATGCTTTCATGCGCAGGTATAGGCCCTGATAGACATCTCTATTCGTACTGTCTTTGTCTGTGGTTACTGCAATACGTTGCTTGCCATTTGCTTTCACCCTTGTCGTAGCTTGCCTCTCTGTTACTTTCGCAGTACTTTTCGTATTCGCGCAGGGTTCCCACGGCAGATGCAGCCTGAACGAATGTTTGATTTTCTCGTGTGTATGTGCGTCGGTGACTTCTTTCTCTCAGGGGCTGATAGGCTGCAGACAGGTATGAGAGGAGCCTTTGGGAAGCCCACTGGTTTAGTGGCTCGTGTCAACATTGGCCAGATCCTCATGTCCATCAGAACGAAGGTAAGGAGGGGTACACCACTTTTGTCTCTGTTACACTCGATAGTTTGCTATAGTGACTTCGCTGTGTACGTAGTGACAAAGAGCTATGCGCTTCAAAACTTGCGGTTTGCACAAATCATGAAGGAGAATATTCAGCTACTGACTTTGCGCTGGGTATCGTTTACGAGGGTGCATTCTATGGGAACACTTATTTCCCTTTCGCTATCCTGAATTACTTGTATTTCAGGAATCGACAGTGAACATTGCCTCTCTCGCCCTTCGCCGTGCTGCCTTCAAGTTCCCTGGACGCCAAAAGGTTTTCACTTCCAACAAGTGGGGTTTCACACCCTTCACTCGGGAAGAATACAAGAAGTGGCAAGCTGAGGGCCGCATCGTCTCTGACGGCGTCAGCGCAAAATGGCTGGCGAAGAAGGGGCCGTTGGCAGATACCTTCCCTTTGGCCAAGGACATCCAGCTGCCTGTGGAGTGCTGAATCACGCATTAGCACATGTAGCATTTCACTTGTAGACCTGCAGCATCTACTGCGAACATATTGCGTGTGAGGCTGCTACGTAAAGAACAAATGCGTTTGTGGACTTCGCGTGAGACGCGAGGCATATGAATGCATATTTCCTATTCAAAAGCGGTAGCCACGCAATGTGCTATTTGTAATGACAGAGAATGCGTGAAGCGGTAGATTCAGTGCAGTTTTGCACTGGCGAATGCTGTGAAACACGAATGGCGTATAGTATGGATAGTAGCTGAACTTGTCCAACCTAGCTAGGCTGTTATTTAGGGTTAGTGTGCTGCCTTAGAGTGGGGTTTATCGTCAGTAGCCCTTATTTCAGATTTAGCATTCAATAGCTGCTCAAATCTGCATTGCCACCGGGAGTCGGAAGTACTACGTAAGGCTGCTGGTGGGGAGATGAGTAGCTCATTTTGGGGGTTGTAAGTAACGGCATCGTTGAAATTCTAGTGAAGTCACGTTACGGATACGTGTAGTGTGCGATTTCACGTTTCAGAGGGGTACTGCGTAGTCTTCTGTTTGAGTTGAAAAAGTGACCCTGGAACTATGAAGGCAGCCTGTGCGCAGGCGTTCAAGCTAAGAGGGTGTATCGACGACCTATGTTTACAGCCGCAAACTGTTCATCGTCAGAAGTGACGTCGTTTAGTAACACTGATCTACAATGCTGATCACAGGTTTCCGAAGGTAGCTGGCGTAGGGCCGTCGGTCCCGTGCGTGAGGCTGCGTGCAGCAGTTGCGACGGACGAATGCGGTCTTTTTGTGCCTGTTTGTACTTCCTTTCGTGCTGTATTTCGTTGTGATATTTATAGTGTTGTTTAGTTTTTGTCGTGAAATGTGTACCCGCCTCCATGAGGTTTCCCACACGCGCATTACAAACCCCTCCTTGGCCCGAGAGCGCTGCTCTGTTGGCCGGGGTATTTGATCTCAATAAAGAAGAACCCCTCCACATCTAAACCCTAACGCTTATTCGTGAAAAAACTGCAATATACACCAGCTAATAAGGACGAGCTACTCATCCGGCGACTACTCAAGGCAGTTGGAATGGACAGGCAGAGAGTGTCCGCCATAATGGCTAGTGAAACTAGCTTTCCTCCCTCTAGAAGAACCCGCTGTTTCTTTCTTACCTTCATGAGTAACCATATGTGTATTCGTTGGAAGACCCCTTCTCACGAAAAGCCTCCGCCTCGCTCTCTCTGTCTCTCCTTCTCCCTCGGACGGTCAGCTTAGTTGGCTAGTGTGTGCCGCTGCTTCTTGTGATGTATACAGAATTGGCGTTCTAGAGAATCTCCTAGGAGAGGGACCTGAGACCGATCGGGTGGCTGTCATATCCGCCTGCGCAAAAGCGCGGAATGATTACCCTCACGCAGCTGGCACGGCAGCCTTAGCAGCCGGTACTACGACCCCAAACAGTTAACTCTTGGCTTAGGAACTTTTCCGTGAACAATTCAGACTTGTATCCATGACAATCTCTACAGGGTGTAGTATATGCCAGGTTTTGTATCGTGCACATTTAATTTTAATGCGTTGTTTCTTCGCTGGATTCCTCCTTTTGCATTAAGGAGTCTACAATAGAATGCATCTGGAAAGGACCTTTTGCATTGACTGTGCCTCTTTGCATTAAATATGCAGCTAATGGGGATTGGCCCCTTGCCCGTTGGATTGCCTTGGAGGCTCTCAAACGAAGGTCTCAAGGGGCTGGTAAGGTTTACCATATTCTCTCAGCTGATCCCTACTGTCCAGCATTGGGAGATACCGGGACTGTGTAGTATTTTGTCTTTCGCTCTGAACCACCTGCACATAAGCATTTGCTATTGCCTAAACATATTCTGACTTACTTCTGCAGCTGCAGCTTCACTGAACTGTCAGCGTTCCTTTCGTGCGCAGATGAAAGTCTAGCTCGATAGGCTGTTGTTAGTTCTCATTTGTTTGTTTGGCTTCTTGTTACTCCCCTGCCACTTTGTCTGTGTGTGTGTGTGTAATCAAGATGACCGAGGTGATGGGCATTTGCCTCTCATTGTGGGGATAACGGGGCCACAAGGATGTGGCAAGACGACGCTCTGCGCTTCTCTCCTCGTGAGATGGGTTCAAACCACCTTAATCGCTTTAACCCCGAAAATGCCTGACGTGGCAGCAGCAACATTGGCACCACAAATAGACCGAGATGCAGAAGAAGCAGTGGCGGGAGTGACACCGCCACCTGCAACGGCACACTTCCAGGCATTCTGCTCCTTCTTTTCGTTCTCGTACTTTTTCGGGTTGTTCCCCTTGCGCCCAAGCTGAGATTCCATTCCAATCGCTGCAGTTTCGTCAGGTGAATATAACTTTTACTCGTTCCTTTGCATTGCGAGCTTTGCTCCAACAACGTCGTCGCTGTATGTCCCTGTAGGCTGGTCTCGGCGCCTTGGGCGTGAAGGCGGCGGCGGCCTCTATGGATGACTTCTACTTGCCCACTAAATTTCTACCACCTGTAATACTCAAAGGGGAACTCAGTTCCAGGCCAAGGGTCCTTCCTCGCCGGGGGCCTCCAGGCACCCATGACCTACCCCTGTGCCGCAGCGCGTTACAGCGTATTAAGGAGAGAAAGCCGTATGTTTCTGCAGGGAGCGCAGCCATATTCGGGAATGAAATACTCCGTCCATGCTTGTTGCTGCTGTGCCATTCAACAATTTAGTGTGCTTTGTGAAACCGGCATTTTACACTTTTATGGTTTAAGGATGGTAACCTAGGGCTTTGTGCAGCGACTGCGGTGGTACCTCTCCAGGAATATCATGCTGCCCAAATACGACAAAAGCCAAATGAATGGAACGGGGGATAGGTCAAATGAAGACGTTCAGCTGGATGCGACAAATCTCGATGTGTTTCTGTTAGAGGGGTGGATGCTTGGTTAGTCTCTCTACTGCTGCTGTCTTTGCTAGTACCACCTTTCCTTCTGCTGGCCAGTGGGCGAGCGTGCGGTGCATTTACCGCCATAGACCCGGCAACTTTCGGCACCATCTATGAGACATTCAATCACAGTGGAGGCCTCATAGATAGTGCCATGAAGGGTTAAGCAAGGGAAAGTAGCCGTACCGTCTGCCTACAGGCAGCGAAAGGTGTACACCGATGTCTTTGCCTGCCTGCACTCGTGTATCCTGCGTTACGCATGCAAAGTACCGGCGCTCCTCTTCATCTTTTGTGAACTTATAGATAAATGCCAGGAATAGGCTGTCTGTGTCTGTTGGCTATCCATATAAAGAAGGGAGCAACTAAGGACGCTTTTGCGACGTCTTAATTATATTGAACTGCAGTCCTATGCTGGGTGCGCAGGATTTCGTCATGTGGATCCCAAGGTGCTAACGGAGTGGAATTTTTCCGAACAGCAGCGAGCAGAACTGCATCAAATTAACGAGTTCGCGTGCTGTTGCATTTTTCAATTTGTGTTGCTGATGCTGCAGCTGCCTGCCCTGCAACAGCTGCTGTTGCTAGCTGCTCTGTTGCTGCCAGCTGTCAGGCACGCTAGTGAGGGAGTTCTCTTAAGAGGGTTGCAGAGAAAGCACTTGAGACACGCTACAGGGTGCGTGAAACACAACGAATTTCAGTTCTGGGTTTTGTGTTGACATTGAGGCTGCAGATCGCTGAAGGACTACGAGCCTCTGTATGAATATATTGACCTTTGGCTCATCGTCAAGGTATGCAACAGTAATACAAAAGATGTAAGAGCAGGGTTGCGCCGCTCGCACCAAAGCTTTTCAAAACTGTTAAATTAATACGTTTGCAGCAACATGCAGTTCATGAAGGAAGAGCTTTCCTGTACTTCTGCTGATTTTCTCCGTAGGTGGAAACTCCAAATTGGGTTTATAAATGGAGACGACAACAAGAGGAGTAGGCATACCTAATGAACACCTACCGCTAAATCCTGCTAGGCACTCCGACACTGCTTGTTGCTTTCTACTGCTGAAATAGCGGCACGAAACATGGGAAAATGACCCTTCCTATTTTTTGGCTTTGCCGCAGAGACACGCGAAAACAGACAGGATCGGGAATGACTGCTGGCGAAGTCAACGGCTTCGTTGACAGGTGAGCACCGCGGGGTGCGGATATGTGGTTCCAGTATGTTCACTACTTCGATGCCTTCGTCTGTGTGCTCGCATTCTGGCACGCAAATGAGCCATACACGGCGACAATTAAGGCAGCCCAATTACCCGGGACATATCCTTCACAGCATGTATTCTAAGCCCTCTGTCTCCATGCTGTGTTACACTCTTTTGGTCTTGAAGTCTGCCTCTCCCTGCACTGCATTTGAGTACAGCAAATATGCAAACTACCCATTTACTGACGAATGTGGAAAAAGCCATAAATGTTGTGCATGTTCGGGATCTCAACACTGAACATGGGCATCAACAGCAGAGGGTAGATCTTGCCTAGATTCCTCAAGTTCGTTGTCTTCACATTTGTAACTGCTTTCCACCAACTTGGTTCTGCGGTGTACCCGTGCCCTATTCCATACTTCTGCGTCCCTTTCCCTCTTCTGTAAAGGAGTTCTTTACAATCCTTTGGCGGTTTGAAGATTTTGCAGCACAATACATGGCGATGCCACACCCACTACATTGAAATTTGCTGATGCATGAATGTTATTAAAAATGTGCCGGCTCCCTGGGTTTTGTGCACCTCTTTAGGTTCATGCCACTGTACACGGTGTACTTGCCAGGGCTGTACGCTAACCCTCCTCTTTCAGGGAAGGATCCTGACCGCCGGCGTTGCCTCCTTGTTGAAGTTACAGAGCAGCGCACAGTCAAATATGCTGCATTCCTTTGATGGATTCTTGAGTTTTACTATTCGTAGTATGCTCGTCATTCATTCAATTGTTTCCTCTCCGTTTCGCAGGCCGTAGTACTCCACCCACAGCCTTTTTGCGTGTCGTTCCAGATTCAGTTGCTGTTTTTGCATTGAACACGTATTAACCTCTTTAGTTACTAGATTACTAAGTGGAAATGGTAACCGTAGGGAAAGCGGGGGCCAATTTGTATAAGTAAAGTTCAGTCTCAGCGTGGTCTCGTTTGCGTCCCATGCCTACAGGCTAAGGGTATCAACAGCAGCATCAGCAGCCGTAGCACTTCCACCACCACAATCAACAATACCTTTTTCGATCACCCCTCCGTAGTACCCTCATGCTTGTCTGCTCTTGAACTCGCCACTGGCTGTTCTTCACTGCCCGTGAACTGAACACTGGAACTCTGAAACTGGATTCAGCTACTTGAGTAACCGCACTTTTTGTTTACGGTTTTGAGCCTTCCTGCCTGGTACTTATGTGCACACATGCATGTTCGGGCCTTTCGCCCTCGCATAATGATTTGCTGAGGAATTGTTCGTTTTTTTCTCGATATTGTCCACAAGCACTTCTGCAGAAATATCTGAGCCACACAGCATATTGGAGGTGCAGCTGCTGTTCATTGCCGGAGTATCAGCGATACGGAGATAACCAAGCGGATAATGCGTCGATTCCTCTTGAATTCTTTTGATTTCATTCGTAATACGATAGGGTGCCAAACAAAAGATAAAACAAACAAACACTGGAACTCTGAAACTGGATTCAGCTACTTGAGTAACCGCACTTTTTGTTTACGGTTTTGAGCCTTCCTGCCTGGTACTTATGTGCATACATGCATTTGCTCTAAGAAAGCAAACTTCGCTGTGTACAGAACGGGTGCCCGGCTGCATGCAGGAGAACAAATTAGTTCCACAGAGAGTTTTGCATGCGGCGATATACGCTCTACTATGCGTGCGTACCAATGGTGCTTGCACGAGCAGCTGCACGCACATGTTAAGCCAGTATACGGATCGCGACATTTTACACACACGGACGCAAGCGTGCTTGCGTTTGATACCCGGAGAAGTCTGCGGGAAAACACTTCATGAACTGCCAACAAGGCTTTGCAAAACGAGATTCATGCCAGTCCACATCACATCCGCCTACGTGCGCGTATGCACAGACACAAATCGTGCAGGCAGGTGTATGCAGACGAGCATGGGGCCTGTGGTTGGAGGCGAATACGACACCGTTTATTATTCAAACAGCACTGATTTTGCGGGAGTTGAGTCTGTTTTATGCAATGTAGTGTGAGTGGCTCGAAGTCTACATGACATACACATGTACACAGCACAGAATAAGCGGGAGATTCAAACTTGCACATGAAACTATCCTGCAGGCGATGCATCGGTTTTATGGCCTAGGCCTGGCCGTGCACCGAAGGTAGACAAGCTGCCAAAATTAATAAAGGCGCACATACTGCAGTGTGTCGGCCTGCAGAAACATCTCCGAGTGGCTGATGGCACTCATGGCCTATACTCCTGCACCTTCTGCCACAGCCTGTGTGAAATGCTGTGTCCAACGTGTGCCCGTGGAATCTCTGTGAGGCTGCTTTCCTGAGGCAGCAACTGCTGATGTTACTGCTGCTGCTACGACGGGAGCAAAGCCTGTCGGCGGCATAATGAGTAGTTACAGTCCAAACTAGCGAAAAGCGTTTATGCACTGTAGCACTTTTGCCTCTCTACCTTCTGAGACGCCTGCTGGTCTTGCTATATCCCCTTCTGTTAGCACTACTTGCCTGTCCCCCCCACCTGCTGCGGCTTCCGTTGCAACATGTAAACTTGCCCAGAAGATTTCACTAGATGCAAAGCCTTCGTCGTCGTAGGTACCGCCAGCGTCTCATGCTCGGCCTCTTCGCTGTTGAGATAATGCCCGAACTGGCGTACCGTCTTTCTCCCCTCCCGTCTCCCCACGGCATCCGTGTAGGCGAAGGCTCCCACGGCCTGCTGTCTCCCGACACTCTTCAACTGTGAACTGCGCCGTATTCCCTCCCTCTCCGCACGGCCTACTGTAACATATGTGCAGGAAGAACTACCGAACCCATGTTTGGCCAAATCTTAACTCTGCGCGGGTGAAAAAATGAAAGTAGCTGCTGTGCCGCACTACCCGCTGGTACTTTTGTCCTAGATGCAAAAAGGCTGTGGTGGGAAAGCCCGTTTTGTTGCATCGTATGCATGAAATTGCGCTTCTTTACCTGTCTATGTGGCCTTGGAGTTGCGAGAGGCGCTTCACTTGTGCTCTCACTTCAGTTGCTGCTCTGTAAGTGCTGCTACGGGTGCGCCAGATGGACAGCTGCGGTGCCTACTGCGGTGGCTCGATAACCGCAGTGTGAACTCTTGCGCGTTGCACTGGAGCTATTAATGTTGTGCTTCTGTTGCTGTTGATGCTGGTGTGTACCGTGTGAATGATTCTTGACCCTTCTCGAGACCAAGCGTCATAAGAGCATTCATTGGTAATCTTCGTTTTTGTTTTTTTATCTGGCTGGCAGGAGGTGCTGGTGATCTTGGGCTCATTTTCAGCCACCTGACAATAGGCCCTACTGGCGTTAATGCTAAGGCTTGGAGCTCCGACGGAAGCCTCAGTTCCTCTTAAACGTAAACGTTGACGCCTCAACACGGCGAGAATGGGAACGCTGGGTCTCAGCAGCGCTTAGTGTTTCTGCTGCATCTGAGCCTTTTGCCTTACTGCAGCGGTCTTCAAGAATGCAGACGATAGTGACAATATCCACAAGGTGGGGGACGCCGGAAGAGAACATCAGCGAGCAGAGCCAATGTTGCACCTCAACTCGCAGCTGTTGCAACCATCATAACGAACATCAGCGAGCAGAGCCGATGCTGAACCTCAGCTCGCCGCTGTTGCAACCATCATAAGGAACCTCCCCAAGAAAAGAAGTACACAAGGTAGGCAGCTCTGGCTTTGTATTGGAACGTTGACGTATCATCCATCTGAAGCTGGTGGAGTGGGAGTATTTTTATTTGCGCGCAGGTTGAGTTCGCATGTGTTTGCAGCGCTCCTTGCTGCATCCTTTGCTGGGAGGCTAACTCACATGCTGTCTACAGTGTTACTGCACCCACCAATAAAATCTCTTAAAAGTGCATAAATGCGCGGTTGTTTTGCCGTATGATTTGGAGCAAGGAACGCTGCCAACCCTCCAACGCTGCGTCCACTTCGCATCAGCCCCCAGCCTTTGTGCCGCTGTCCCAGGGCACATGGAGACTGGAAGGTAGGCAAGCTGCATATTGGGAAGTTTAACTGTGAGTCCTCTTACTCTACCGTAGCACACGATGGTCCCCGGCTAAAATCGATGACACGCGCGACATAACTTTGTAGGGGAAATGAGTGGTGAGGAGGCACGGGCCGCAGCAGCAGCACGCTTGGGTAGCCATTGCTGCAACTTTCTCTGCGGCCTCATGCGCTGGGATGTGAGTGCCATGTGCAGCTGTAGCATTGCTGGCATGTCGGACAGTAGAGCGGCTGCCGTTATAGCAGTCAAGTTAGTAGTGCTCATACACTTACCTATAACCAAAAGGTGTACTAAATTGCATACGCGTCAGAGATAACAAGCTCAAGCATCGTCTTTTTCCACAGTTGGGTTTCGACAGGAAAGCCAGAGACGGTGATGAGCAGAGACTCAGCCCGTGAGGTCCAGACGGAGGAAAGTTGTTCTTTCAAACGTAGGGCAGGCATAAGCAGCCACTGTTATCATTTAGTGAGTTATGACGACAACCGTATCTCTTAAAGTGCGTATCTCTTAAAGTGTGTATAGTTTGAACCACATGGCACGCAGGCATGGGCACGCCTTGACTATCCTACCGTTGCTAGACTGGCTACCGAACAACGATGCTGTCTTCTGCGGATGCCGCTGCTGCTGCACTCAAGCGCAAGCGCTTTTACCTCTCTAGTTGGAATTTTTTCTGTGTTTATCGCTATGTTAAGCCTGTTTTGTCAAACTCAGTTGCAGAAGCCCAGTCGCTGGTGCACCGAATATTGCACGGTGCCGACTCCCCCCCCGCCTCACACCCTTTCATGATTATACTTAGAGAAACCACTAGCTGCCCTGATATTCTCTGTAAGGTTGAAACCGCTTGCCACACTTCCAACGGAGGAGACAGAAACGCAAACCAAAATTAGGAACAGTAGCGCGACAGGCAATCTCGCCAGTAGCGGCAGCGCGCCGCCAGAAGAAGGTGGCAACAGCACTACCGGCACAATAGCGTTGCCAGAGAATGCTGTTTCTACTGCGCAGTCCAATTGGCTTCTATTCCTGGACGCTTCTTGCGGCAGGAACAGCAGCAGCATTAGCACCTCCGGCAACTGCAGGCGCAGCGATAACCAAACCCGACTTGCAACCATGCGGATCTCCCCCAAGCGCCAGCTGCGTGTTGCAGCAAGCTGCTGCCCTACAGGAGTGGGGGGTAAACATACGGAGGCAGCTGCATAGACATCCGGAGGTGATGTATGAGGAGGAGAGGACTTCGGCATTGGTGCAGCAAGTGCTTACAGTGAGGCCGCAACCGTGGAGGACCATCAGCAACACCAGCAACGACAGCAACAACACCTACAGAGACAGTGGAAAAATGTGCAACAACAGATGCTTGTGATACTACTTTGAATCTCTTGCTGCACTTGCTACAATCGCCACTGCAAAAACAGCGATGCTACTATGCCTATAAGCTCCTCGTAGGCCTAGTGTTTGCTGCTCATGCGGCTGCAACTTCTGCTGTTCTCTCTGGTTTTGTAGGAACTGGGTATAAAATACACGCCTGGTTGGGGCAGAGACCGCCGATCATCTATCGTTGATGAATCACTGCTAGAGCCGTCTACTGAGCGGGGTGATGCAGAGGAGCTAGAACAGATGCAGCAGCAGCAGCAACAACAGCAAAGGCGACAGAAAGAAGCAACCGGAGTTGTGGGAACAGGAATCGTTGGCGAAATTGGGACTGGAGAGGCTCCGTGCGTCTTGCTGCGAGCAGATATGGATGCTCTTCCTATTCACGAGCAGGTGCTGTCATTGCTGCTAGATGCGGGGAGCTGCTGAAGGTGCTCACATACCTTCTACTGCTGCTGCTTCGGCTTATGTGCTGCTGCCGCTGCTTGTATTTACTGTACAGTACTGTGGTGGTACTGTGGGGCGTGCAGTTATCGCTTGCTCAGTTGCTTCAGCAGACATGCAGGTGCCATGGAGCTGGTTTCGACAACTTCTTCGTCGGATGTGATGGCTCATACTGCTTCTGATGCAGGCGGAAGTTGATTTCAGGTCTGAAGTCGACGGGAAGATGCATGCGTGCGGCCACGATTCGCACACTGCAATGCTCCTCATGGCTGCAGCTATTCTCAAGAAAAACGAGGCTTCTATTAAGGTTCGCTGCCGTCGATTTTAGAGCCGTTTTCTTGTGCTTTGTGCTCCCGTCTTGGCAGGATCTCTTCCGGTTTTTGCTTCTGATGCTCCTTCTAGTTCTAGTGCATGCTCGGGAGGCAGCAGCTACATTTTCACACGCAACAACAGCTTCTGAGATGTGTGGTGCCTCTGCTGTTTGTGCTCATCAGGGCACAGTACGGCTGGTGTTTCAGCCTGCCGAAGAGGGGGGTCAGGGGGCAAAGATGATGCTCCAGGAGGGTTTGTTGGAGCGGAGTCCGAGGCCAAGCATGGCTATGGGGCTGCATGTGGCTCCGGAGCTACCAACTGGCGTTTTTGTCTCTAGGGAAGGGGCCCTCATGGCTGCCACTGCAAGGTGAGGCGTCTCTTCCCCTTGGATTTACGCGCCCACTACTATGCTGCCCTTTGGTTTCTCCTCCTTGGTTTTTTTTCGAACCGGCCTTCATATGTCAAGTAGGGGTCTGATAGACTAGCTTTCTTGTTGCTCTTCTCTGCTTCTCACTCTCTTCGTATCCTTTCCTCAGCCGGTGTTCCTACTTGCTATCTGCGGGGCTGCGTTTTCTGCCACTTGCTATCTGCGGGGCTGCGCTTTTTGCTGCCATACGTGTCTGCCCCCTTTTTGCCTCCGTCTATCCTGGGCCGGTCTGTACCGGTGTTTTCGTTTTGTCCGGAAACTTTTGCTTGTGCACCATCGCATGCTATGCCTTTTTGAGTGTCTGCGCAGCTTTCACTTTGAAATTGTTGGCGTCGGCGGTCATGGGGCAATGCCGTCGCAGACTCACGACCCTATTACTGCATGCGCTTCTGCCGTGCAGAACATAAACAGCTTTGTTGCGAGGGAGAACGATTACTCATCTGCTTCATCTGGATTTGTTTCTGTCACCCACATCCAAGTCAGAGATGCACAGTCGCTTTTATCTTCCGCTTCAGCTGTTGGCTCTCTCTGCCCCCCTAGCTACTTCGCACGAAAACACGGCTCTCAAGACTGAAACAGACGCGCAACGAGCACTAAAGGATTGCGCGACAGAACAGCACGATTTGAGACTGAGAGGGCAACAAGTAGCGTAGGCAAGAGCAAAGGACCGGAAACGTGGGGATAGCCATTCAAATCAGTGCAAGCACAGCGTATGTAGACGTGTAACATGCAGAGGCAACGGTGTTAGGAGATTGCTCCTCTTGTGCATTTCAGGCCGGAAGCGCCTTTAATGTCATTCCATCGGTGTGCACTCTTAAGGGAACCATACGAGCATTCAGCAACGAGAAAATGCGGGAACTGCAGATCCGGCTTCGCCAGGTCGTCCAGCGGACAGCCGAGGCATTCCGTTGTAGCCTACGAGTCCGCCGTCTTTTTACAACTACGCCGACTCTTCGTGTACATCCAGAAGCACTTTCAGTTTTTAAGAAGGTACCGCTTTGCTGCCGCTGTTTCGAATATGCAAAACTGCTGCGAGGCTGATGCACACACCTCCCGACGCAGGTTGTTGCTTTTACTGCACACGCTGCTGTCTGTACCCTTCTCTGTGCCCCCTGGCTGCGTTGATTGTTAGTTGCTCCTCGTGCACTTCTGTTTACTCTGCGTGACTGTTTGCGGCGCGGTTATGTTGGGCTGCTTGCTAAATTGCAGGCTGCCTCTGCAGTACTCCCCGGTGGTCGAGTCGAAACGATGGAGCCAACATACGGCGGTGAAGACTTTTCTTTCGTACTGGACAGGCTCCCAGGAGTCTTCGCGTTCATTGGAATTGGGTATGTTGCTCTCCATAGAATGCATTTCAGTAGCTGTTCGTTTTGTTGCGCCTGTAGCGCTCCTGAACACTCACTCCGTCACAAGAAAACCCGCATTAGGCTTGGTTTCGTGCACTCAGACGTTCACTCATTTTGCTCTATTCCTCCAGCACCTTAGCTTCTGCACTTTCCCGTTCCTTAGATAATCCCACGCCTAGCCTAGTGCCAGTATCTGTTTTTCTCTGCGTCTCTGGCTGTTGATAGCTATTCGTGGGTGAGTGGAGGAAAAGAGAGTTCTTTTGCATAAACCCTGTTGATGCTTACGGCCTTACCACTAGTGAAATAGTTCCGCGCATCGTTTGTCATTATTTCACTCGCCGTCGTGCATCACTTGGTGCTGCGCTGTCTAAAATGTTTCCAGAAGCGGCGCCCAGAAGGCAGGGCATGTGCCAACTTCGTTTGGCCTACATCACCCGAAGTTTGCTGTAGATGAAGAAGCCCTTCACCTTGGTGCGGCAGTTGAGGCGCAATTTGCTTTTGATGCTATCAGCCATCTGCTGAATCACAAGATCCAGCAGGAAGAGCTGCCAGCGCAGCAGCAGCAAAATCACAAAGAAGAGCTGTAAATAAGCTACAGTATCAGTCTTCATTTAATCACATGGAAATAAGGTCGCCTGCGCTATTGGTAGAATTTTATGGCCCACTGGCAAATGGCTTACAAAGGAGGAAACAGCCCTAAGCTTCCGGTTGTGTACCAAGAAGAGCAACTGGCCCTTGTAGGTCCCTTCCCTGTCTCAGTCATGTCAGATCTTCACGGCAGTCTGAGCAAGCGGGATTGCTACTGAAATGTTGGGTGATTGTATCTCGGCGTCGGCCAAGATGCCGCAGGTGCAAATGCTTCTAACACATTTTCAGGCTCGTGAGGCTCTCGTAGTGCAGGGTAGGCCAAGAATGGGCTTACCATGAGGGAAATTTAGGAGGGAGAATGGAGACGCCTTACACTTAGACCAGCAGAAAGTTGGCATTTTAGGCAGGAAGAGAATACGGGAGCTGGGAGGAGAGATGGGAGAGAAGCTGTTAAGGCGGAACTGGACAGCTTTTAGTTCCAATTCACAGACAGTGTCAGACTGGCTGGGCGCACGCGTAACAGACGGAGAACATGTGAACCTAGCCATGAAGACTGTTTTGTTCTCTATAGTCAGGCTGCCAAACTAACGAGGCGAGCATTGGGTGACACCCCTTATCTTGCATACAGAGGTAGGTGCAGTGGCTCGTGGCTCAAGACATTGATATATACACTACTTTGCTGACTACCTGCCACTTCAGGGTAGGCGGCGACCTAGATTGGACCTTCCAGTTGCTGGGAAGCCATTCCTGCCATGTAAACTACGACACTAATAATGAACAAGTCGAGAACCTGGTCTAGGCGGGCTTAGCATTCGTAGCACTTCAGCTACAGTCTGCACGTCTGAATAGCTGCGCTGCCCTATTTCCTGCTGCTGCAGCTGTCCAGAATAGGGTCGCCTGGCACGATATGTGCTCTCAACACTTGCTAGTGGGCTGGGGCGAACAGAAGCAGACTGCCGTGGCAACTGCAGCCAAAGCTTGCCAGCCCTTTAACGGAGAGGCCAAAGGACTGACTAGGGATTTAGAGACTGTTCCAGAATGCCAAAGGGGTAGAATTGCCAAAGGCAACAACTGCCACATGAATGAAGGGATGGGAGTGACGGAATCAGACGAGGGGACTGATGTAGCTCGGATCGTTGCGAAACGGCAGTGAGAGAGTTTCCGGGACATGTAGTGACAGAAGGACGAGCAGATACTCTTTGAAAACTCTTATCTAAATTTCTTCGACTCTTATAGCAGCTCACGACTGTTGGCGGCGGGGGACGAGGGCTGTCGTTGCACTAACGGGGCAGACAAAAGCAAGGAGCGCTCTGTTCAGGAGCTCCTAAGAATCACTTCAACGAACACGTAGAAATAAAAGGATCGAGAAATCTGTTAGTAGAAGCGAGCGATATCATTTTTAGAAGATTTCAGACGACCTTCCAGTCTTCGCTGGCCGAAGAGCGGAGGGTAGGCACCAGAACACACCCCAATATCAAATTGAAGGGCAGTGAGCGGTACGAATAGTTGACAGAGTGCTAATGAGCTTGAGACGATATATTCAACTACAAGAAACTAGTCTAGAAGGACTGCTTTGGTAAACCGAGGCTTCTTGCCTTCCGGTCAGTGAACTCGCAGTGGAGCCTACACAATAGTCGCTGTCGTCCTACACCGTTCACCGCAACATCTATTTATATTCACTTAGTATTTCTGCACCTACTGAGGGGAGGGCGAAAAAAGCCTGCTCCACGGTTCCTGAGCGAAAGGTGTGGGAGTTGGGCGCGGCGCCGACCCTGACCGTCAACGGCCCACGAGAGCGGCAAGCACGAGATTTAGGGTTGAAAGGAAAATTGAGCATATTGAATGAAACTTGAGCGGAAAGACTGACTTTTTTCAGTATTGCACTGGGGGTGTAGCAAGAAAAGGATTGGCGCAAACAGCTTGACTGTCCTGTCACTCCTCGTGCACGAGTTGGTGCCCCCCCATTTGGGGCTGCCAACAGCCGCGCCTCTATAACTTGCGTAAATCCGTTGTCTTGACATATTTTAACTAGTGTGTTTCTTTCTACCTGGTGCTACTTCTCACAACAAGTCTTCCGTCTTGTGGGTGGATCTTCCCGAACTGCTTTTCTAGCTAATGGGTTCCCCAGAACAATTAGCGGACGTTTTGTAAAATGAAGATCCTGCGTTCACCAGGGTTTCTTTGGCTGGGATGCCTTGCAACTCTGACGGTGGCAAGGGTTTCAGGGCAAGTAGAAGAAGTTTTAGGCGTCACGGATGCCGCTGTCGGCCTTGAAACGGCAGACCCTGCAGTAGCTCAAAATTTAGGAGCGAGAAAAGATGGGGCTTTGGCTGAGCAGGCAGAATCAGTCCCCGTGAACCGCGGTGGTTCCAAAGGACCGATGATGCTTGCCCTTTTTGTGCCTCTTCTGCTCGTTGCTTTGGCAGTAGGCATTTTGGGCTCCCGGACAACTCCGACAAATCCCGAAGAAGCACCGAAGGAAACGTCTTCAGAAGCTTTAACTGAAGAGAAGAAGCAAGAGACAGTGAAAACCGAGCAGCAGGTAAAAACGGCAGACGAAGATGTACGCCAAAAACAACCTCCAACAGCATGGGCTCCGCGAACTGCGACCGTGCCTCGGCATCGCAGGTCTCACCTTTGCACTAAGGCTGATTTGGTGCGTTGGTAGAGCACCATTAAGTATGGTGTGCTATACACGGTGACGATAGCTAGATGCGTTGGTAGTAACTTGGAGTTTGTGGCCTCAGGGCCTTGTCTGTTAGCCAGATCTGTAGGGGAGGGGAAGAGGAGGGTGCGTCTTGTTCAGCGTGCAGGGTTGTTGATTGCAAGGCCAAATGGGCTTGGGTGGTGAATCGGTTAGAGGTATCTGCAGATCATATGCCTGTTTATCTAAATCCTGAGTGGTTGAGTGGTCTGCATGTGTAGGCAGGTACTGATGGATAGGTGAATGGCTGGCGCTGTATGTGTTGGTGTTTGTTGGCTGATGCGTTGCAAAGGCTGGGCCTGTGCACATTTAGCCCTTCACTGATTACGATTTGGTGCTCGTGGTGACGGCAACTGTATGTTTAGGCAGTAGGTTTGCGTTTGTTGCTTGAGTTTCTGAGTGGTTGCGCGAATGGAGTTTTGTTGTTTGGAGGCCCCAGTGACGGCTACAGGTGGGGGGGAGATCTGGGT